>JACBWV010000472.1:12623357-12678357 GCA_013435795.1 Chlamydomonas sp. ICE-L
GTGAAAATAAGTTTGCCATGTGTTGGTCAAAACTTCCAGGAGACCCTGGGTACTGGTGCTAAGTGTGTTCGAGGATGCGTCCAGTAGGGCAGTGGGTGTGTGTGTGTAGTTTTCAGGAGAGAAAATATACCTGTGAGTTTGTCGTGCCTGTGTGCTGAGGCGGCGTCTGAATTTCTTGATGGAGGCAGTTGCTCTCTCCTCTTTGAGTGCAGCCTGCATGTGACGTAGTTCTGTAATACTTTGTTGAATATCAGCAGTTAGAGAGAGGCAGTAGTCAGGGAGGAGTAGGTTTTGTAGGTGTTGTTGTATTTTGATTTTAGTGGTAGGTGAGTATGTACCTGCCGTATGAGGTGTGCTTCTGAGCTCCATGTATTGTTGTTGGTCAAGGTGGGTGGAGGCTGTTCGAAGTGCTTTAATGTGTTTAATATGGTAGTTAAGACGGCTGTAAGTTTTAGCAGTTTGTCTGGGCAAAAAAATGCCTGGTGTGCTAGACTTAATGGGGCAGATGTCAGTCATGATGGAAAGAGCTTGGTGTAGAGTGATCATGAGATGATCTGCCATGCTGTTAAGATTTTCTGGCATGGTGGCTGTGAGTTCTTGTCTAATAGATTGGATGTGTGCAGATGTTTTATCTTCTCCCAGTAAAGTTTGTGCTATAGTCCAGGCTTTATTTATGTTGATGTGGCTGTGTTGAAATTGATGGAGAAATTTATTTGAGATTGCCTCTTTGGCTTTGACCATGTCCTGTTGCTTGACAGGTAGTTGCAGTTGGGGTGTTGGATTGTGAGGTGGTGTGTCCAGGTTGGGAGGAGGAAAGAGAGAGGAGGTAATTTGTTGTTCCAGGGTCAAGTGGTCAAGTGTGTCTCCCATTTGGTGTGTATCAGCTTGAAATCACTCCGGTAGAGTGGACAGTACATTAAAGCAGCGGAACAGACGCACCAATCTATACACGGAGACAAGGATAACGTTACAGACACAGGAGACCATAAAGGGGCACCTGTGGTGTTGAAAGGAGGCGGTAGACAGGAACCTAACGGGTACAGATCAGACCGGAGACGTAGGGTGACAGGAAAAAGCTGCAACCACTGAGTCATCTCAAGGGATGACTCAGTCCCACGGGAAGCTGGCTCAGGAGAGCCGATAGTTCTAAGGGAGTACATAAGTAGTCACCAAGTCATAAAACGCGTGAGAGCACCGCTATACATGCTGATACTCCACCTATACACAGGTGACATACAATAGTACTACTCCACCTATGGCCTGGTGACATAGAACTATATGTAACAAATAAAAAAAAAAAAAATCAAAGAACTCCGAAAAATAAAAATCGAGAGAAACTTCAAAATGAAACCCGAGGGTGTAGGGAAGGTATGAAGCAAGGCAAAGAACCAAAATTTGCCAAGTGATATAAGAGGACAACTAAATATCAAAGTCGGGTAACAACGGTATAGAAAACCCGATCCGGGAATAGGAACCTAATGCCAATCAATTGATATAAGAAACCTAAATGAACCACAATTCCAGAACTACATGTACCAAAATTCTAGAAGATCATGTAACCAAAAATTGGTTTAAGGAAGGAAAGCATCAGTCCCAAACATCTAAATGAAACGCCAGACAACACCAGAGAGCAAGGGGCTGGTGAAGCGGTCAGCCACAGTTGCTCCTAGGGTAACATAGCCACAGCCCACTGGCCATCCTCGCACCGCAGCTCCTGGATATAGTGATGGAATACTCAATTTGCCTGGTGCGAGGGAGCAGCTGACGTCATATGCGCCGCTCGAGGACCCCGAAGGTTGGCACCGTCTGAATGGTACCAGGTGACACGAGTAGGACCCGAGACAAGTCTCACGATGGTCAACATTCAACCTCCGCGCAGTCTGAGACAGGGCCTATACGGCACCTCACTGAGCGAACAGCAACAGTGGTTTCCGTTGGGGCGCATCCAGTTCACAAGGCAGGCCGCAGCGAGCACAGCATAGCCAGGCTAGATCTCCTGTCAGACCCATCATCAGCAAAGGATAGTCACTAAAGACAGTAAAAGAGAAACCAGGGCTGTGAGTGTAAGTGAGGCCCAGATGGGAATGTTCTCTCAAATACAAAAGCAAGCGCTTGGCTGCAGCCCACAGGGGGGCAGTGGGTTGAGCAGAAAACCTGGACAGGTAGCTAACAGCAAAAGAAATATCAGGGCCTTGTGCAGGTAGCCAGGTACAGCAGAGCCCCCACAAGAGAGAGGTACTGGCTATTAGAGGCCAGAGGTTCTCCAGGAGGATCGGTGACAGTGCACTTGGACATGGGAACTGAAAACTTGGGCTTGGTAGCAGCAGTGAGACCAAACTGCTCCACCAGCTCAACAATGTAGGAGTGCTGGGAGAGGTCGATCTTAACACACCTGCCGTCAGAATCAAGTGTACAAGTCATGTCCAATGAAAGGAACTGGACAGGTACACCCATTTCCTTGACTTCCCACCCAGCTGCTTCCATAGCCTTGATCAGCAAGGCAGACCTATGCAGCTCACTAAAAGCACAGATAAAGTCATCCACATAGGTCAGGACATAGCTCCACCCACCAGTAGAATCCCTTCTGAAATACAGAGCAGGTTCAGCTTTGCACATGGTAAAACCGTGGGCAACCAAAACCTGCTTTACATCTTTGCTCCAAGCCCTGGGTGCCTGCTTCAAACATAAAGAGATTTAATTAGCTTGCACACAAGGGGAACATTGTCAGGACCACAGTTTCATGAAAGCCCTCAGGCTGGTAGCAGAACAGGTCCAGACCAGGTTCCAGCTTGGCATTCAAGAATGCAGTCTTGATGTCCAGCTGCCTCACAAACATTTTTCTATGAGTGATGGCAGCAAGGAGCACACGAAGACCTGCTTTAGAGGAGACGGGGGCATATACATCATGGTAGTCCAGCCCAGTACGTTGCAAGAAAACCACGAACTACAAAACGAGCTTTAACAACGCAAAGAACCATCAGCCCCATGTTTCTTGACCAATAAACCATCTGCCAGATAGAATCCTCTGCCTAGGAGGCTGTGGAGTGAGGACCCAAGTGCCATGAGCTGGAGGGAGGCCATCTCATCCTTCATAGCCTGCAGCCAGAGATCTCTGTCTGGGTTGGTAGGTAACTTGCAGCTTTATAAGAGAGTTCAGTAGAGGTAGAACATAAAAGCCCCCACGTACAAGCAGTGTACTTGTACATGGGCAGCGGGGATATCAGCAGTATCAGCAGTAACCGGTAATAAAGCCCCCAGCGCAGCACTCATGCGTGGTTGAACAAGGCCGCCCTCCTTTACCTCTAAATCGTCGAAGCCTGGGTACACTGGAACACCCCAGCCATACGCAGTATCTGACCCGGACCAGTGTTCGAGGTCATCACTCACATCATCTGTGACTGCCACATCGTCGCAATGCCTGGTCCGGTATAAACCACCAGGTATAGCAGGGGGTGAAGTGATCAACAACTCCCGCGAGCTATCCGAATAGGTGGACGGGGGGTGGCGACTAGTGGGCAGTGGACCTGTACTAGTGTTCCACTATGACCCGAGGCTTGTCCTAATCCTACGACTTCACCGACGAAACGTGGCGCAGAGGAAGGGCCCGGCGACCCCCTGGATTCGAATAAATTAGAGCTTGAAGGAACATCAGACTCCCCTGGCCAATGCCGCCGCACGCGATACAGCACCATCATTACCTGGCCTGGGACGCATCGTCATCCCATGACCAGTAAAGCGGTCAACAATCGGGGTTGGTAAAGGGCCCAGGACATTGTCAGTAGTATCAAGCCCTTTACCGATGATAGCGGCAGGGGTGCGAGAAAAATACTGAGATCCATCATAGGGAAAAAGCCCAGGGATACAGTTATAGCTAAACTGTTCATAGAAGAGCACATCACGACTCTCTACCACCTGGCGCAACTTCGGAACCCAAACAAAATAACCCTTACTCACCAGAGAATACCCAACCAGTCTACCAGATAACGCCCTTTCGTCAAGCTTATTGCGCTTCTTCCCATTCACTAAGGTAACATAGCATGGGCACCCGAACACGCGCAATAACGATACATCAGGTAGAACCCCAAAGAACAACTCATAAGGAGTCTTGTCACCCTGATTAGGCAGCCGGTTGCGTAGGTAACACGCGGCGAGGAAGGCATAGGGCCAGAAGGACTTAGTGAGCTTAGACTCCAAGTGAATGCTCCTAGCTACGTTCTGAAGGACCCCATTGTACCGTTCCACAGTCGCATTCTGCTGAGCAGTGTAAGCCATGGACAATTCATGCACAGCACCAACCGATTCTAACCAATCCTCGAACCACTTCACTATAAATTCCTTAGCCCTGTCAGACCTAAGACACTTGAAAACAAATCCATGCAGCTGAGTCATCCATCTGAGGATGGTAGTTTGAACTGCTAAGGGAGCTTCATCCCTGGTTCTCAAGCACAAGACCTCAGCATAGCCAGAGTATTGGTCAGTGAGACACAGAACATAAAACTCCCCACGCAAGCCCCTAATATTAAATGGCCCCATGATGTCCAAGTGAAGGCGTTGTAATGGGGCACGGATCCTAGTTTTGCTTTCTTTAGGAAAAGGGATTCGTTTTTCCCTTTGCCTTCTGACAAGCATCACATGGGATCTTAGACAGTCTTTGCACCTGTTGGAGAGTGAGGGGTAAGTTCTGAACCAAACCCTTCCTTACAAGGTTGTGCATGGCATCATAGCCAGGGTGACCCAGCCGCCTATGCCACAACCATTCAGGAGTGGTAGGGATCACAACTCCACCATCCTCATCAACATCAAGAGCAAAAGCTGGATAATTTTCAGCACCATACAAACGGCCACGAGGGGTGTGACAAGGCCTACATGCAAACTTGTACACACCATCACTGGAGGCAGGGAAAGACCACAGAACAGAAGAGCCCTGTGTGGCAGTACAACTAAGACTATCAAAAGAAATCTTGCAGTTGTGAGCATGGGCAACAGCATTTACTGACATGAGGTTCACCGGACAGTGTGGGATGTAGAGAACATTGGTTAAAGTGATTGGTGTTGGTAACCAATCACTACATAACACAATGGAACCCTGACCCACAGACCGTTGAACCACACCATCACCAAATTTAACTGCTGGCCCAGTCTCAGAAGCATGAAACACAGTGAACAAAGACATATCACCTGTGATTGACATCCCAGCTCCAGAATCAACATGCCAGACACCCTCAGACAGGCTTGGGCTGCAGACATTTGAAAATTTCGCAGTGCAAGAGAAAAGGACAGAGCGTACCTCCTATTTCTTTTCCAAAGCATACCCATCAATCTGAGCCTGCAAGGAGGCCAGCTGCCGCGGAGTAAGCACACCTGGAAGGGCCAAGGCCATGGGCACCGGATTGGTAACCGGTGCACCAGGCTTGGTCTTACGCAGGTGCGGATGCTTCGTGAAACAGCGATCCTCCGAGTGGGTCGTCTTGCTGAGGCATGGGCCCCAAGTGCAATCCAGACGTCGCTTGTTGGAACCAGAACCCTGAGAACCAGATCCCTGCCCACGCTGAAACGCAGCATTGGCAGGAAACTGGGGAGCGTCCCGGGACCAACCAGGATGCCTGGAGTCGGACCTGGGGAGAGCAATGTTCAAAATGTCGAGAGACCGATATGCCTCTAGACAAGACCAGTAATCTACAGTCTGTCTGTTAGCCAACATCATACCGTACTGGATCCGCAGCGATTCAAATCGGATCAAACGGATCCCATTCACAATGGTTTCCATGGCGTGGCGCTGAGTGACAGGATGTCCAGCACTGCGGAGGTCAGTGCACAGACTGCGAACCATGCGAAAGAAATCATCGACACGGTCAGAAGGGCCCATGTGCGCATTATGAAGTTCGATACGCATGAGAGGGACTCTAGAGGCAAGGGCATCAGACTGCGTCTTCCGGATGTCCAAAAGGATATCCCGAGGGGTGGCAAAGTCCTGGTATACCTTGACCATATCGTCCTCCATGTTCGCGAGCATCATAGTTAAACACATGAACTCCTGACGTTCGAGAGGCAGTGCACTGAAACCCAACAGTGCAGGATCAAACCGAGACTCACCATGAATGAGGGTATTAGACCCAGCTCCAATCGCAGAAGGGACAGGAGCCAAGGACCTACGAATGTCCATGAAATACTCCGCAGCAAGACCAGCGTCAAGAGCGCGCTGGTCGTCTATGTTCCTAATCACAGGAATGGACCTCGCAACACTCATAAGCAGCTCGAAATCTGGGCTAACAGGACACCGAGGGACAGGCACTCGCACAAACTGATAACCAAGCTTCTCGTGATCACTACGCCTCGTACCACCAAAGGAAACACCATGATCTGGGGGATACAGAATCCCAGAAGTGACTGGACCAAGAAAAGAACGACACCTGGTACCAAGCTCAGAGAAAGCCATCACTCGGCGATGCCTCAGCTTCACACTAACATTTGCCATTGTAGCCTGCATATCCATCCGACCGTACAAAGAGCGGTTCAAGGACTCACCATCCCGTCGATCCTGGTTGATCAGGCGGTAGTCCCGCAAGTTCAAAGTCGGAGGAGATCCACCAGTGAGCAGATGCTCCCAAGATTCGCATGACCGCGTATATAGCATAGGAGGAGGGCCAGGGGCAGGAGGCAGCTCCACCGGCGGAGGCGGAGGGGGTTCCAGGGAGGCACCAGCAGCAGAGGTGCGTGCAGAGGAAACAGCAGCCTCGCGAGAGCGAGTGTGGTAGCCAGGGAGGCCACGCTCCATGGGGGCAGATGCAGAGGAAAAAGAAGCAAAGCCCTTCAAGAAAGTGGGCTTTGCCACCTCCGGGTAAGCCGGGGGAACAGGCTCAAAGGGAGGCGCCGACGAAGGCTGAGGCTGATACACAGGCGAAAGCTCTCGATTAGGCATCTGCTGATCAGGAGGCTCATACACCAGCGAAACAGCGGAAGTCTCAAAGACACGAGTGGCAGCAGCAGATGGGGTCACGCCACCGAAGTCAGCACTCGTAGCACTCTTCAAGTCCTCCTCATCATCAGTAGTAGTAGAGTAGTCTTCATCATAATTGAAGGGGACGCAATGAGGCTGCGGGTCTGATGCACAACGGATGATCTGTGTCTGTACACAACACAGCTTCATCAGGACATCCTCAACATCAGAGGACAGGCGTCGAACATTGAGAGAAGGAACCGTAAAGTTGGAGGATTGATCGGGGGGGGTTACTTCCTTGATGGCGGAAGGACCCTCCTCTCCGGCAGCAGAGGCCGCTGGCGCGCAGTCGTCTAGCCAATCTAGAGGAACCTTCACCCCCGTTGGGAGGATTCGGTCGCATTCATTGCTCACAATGACACTACGGATCCCACGAGCCCATGAAACACCATTAAGTTTGGTAAGTTTCACAAAGCCGGCAGGAGGCCCTCGCGGAAGTTGCATTATCAAAGCAGTGGTAATGATGAGGAGCCCAGTAACCTATCAGCTTGAAATCACTCCGGTAGAGTGGACAGTAGATTAAAGCAGCGGAACAGACGCACCAATCTATACACGGAGACAAGGATAACGTTACAGACACAGGAGACCCATAAAGGGGCACCTGTGGTGAAAGGAGGCGGTAGACAGGAACCTAACAGGGTACAGATCAGACCGGAGACGTAGGTGACAGGAAGCTGCCACTGAGTCATCTCAAGATGACTCAGTCCCACGGGAAGCTGGCTCAGGAGAGCCGATAGTTCTAAGGGAGTACATAAGTAGTCACCAAGTCATAAAACGCGTGAGAGCACCGCTATACATGCTGATAGTGTGTGGTTTCTGTCACCATGGTTGCAGGTGGAGGGTTGATGAGAACGATGTCATCTATCCTGCTGCTGTAGGAGGTGTTGTCTGAGTAAGTATGGGGACGTGGAGATGGTTGGATGTGAATTGAATATTTATTAAGATGCTGGTAGTGAGGCTGGTCCTCCAGGTGATGGACTGTGTTGCTTCTATCAGTAAGGTAGTAAGCTGCATTCCAGTCTCCCCCTGCAATCTAGTGGTGAGAGGGGTTCTGGGATATGATGTAGTGGATGTGTTCATAGATGCGGGCTCTTTTGGCAGGATCATTGCAGGTCATGTAGACACCTAGGATGTGAGTGATGTTGTTAATAGTTTGATGAGTGAGATGACCAGCTATGTCAGTAGGGATTTCGTGTTTAATTAGGTGTGCAGTAAGAGTCTTTTTGATGAGTGTGATGACTCCAGCTGAGCGGGTAACAATGTTGTCTGCATTGGTAGCTTGCTTAATGGTTTTGCTGCTGTGATGAAAGTGGTAGTCAGAGAGGTCTTGTTTGATCATATTAATTATGCCTGTATTGTTGGAGGTGAGTTTTGTTTCGGTGAGAATAGCAATGTCTGGCTCATTAGTTCGAATATGGTCATAGAGTGTTTCCCAGGATGAGAAAATGCCTCTGCAGTTGGAGGTGATAATGTTAGTGAGATAGAGTGCAGTTTGCTGTTGTTGAACAGGATATGAAGTAGTATGAGTAATTTTAATTCTTTTCGTTGGAAGGGTTTTGGTGGTGAGTTTGGAAGGAGCAGGTTTCTTGGTAGGAGGTTCTGCCCCAAAAATTCTGCATTGGCGAAACTTAGTGAAGTCAGGAAGGACAACTTTGCTAGGTATAGGGAGAGGTGTGTTGTGCATCTGGTGTGTGCAGGGGTGTGAGCGTTTGGTAGTTAAATTATTTTTCTTTGCAGGAGATGTTTTTTGTTTTGATCTGGGAGGTTCCTCATCGTCAGAGACTAAGTAAATAGTTTCTGTGGGGTCTTTTTGATTTAAAGAGGGGGAATCTATGGGATCTTCTTGGTCTGATAGGGTGGAGTCTAGGAGATCAGAGAAAGTTAGATCTGAGGAGTTATCCTGATCTGGTAAGTTGTGATCTGTGAGTTCTGCAGGCCATGGGGAAGTTATGTAGTCCATACTGTGGGGAGGGTCAGGATGGTTGTGAGTGGGTGTGGTGTTACTAGTAGGGGAGATCATGTCAACAGTCTCCCTAGTAGGGTGGCCTGGTGTGTGGTTAATTTCTGGTTGAAAAGGGTGTGAAAGGAAGGAGGGTGATGTTTTGGTAAGAGTGTAGATGTTCCCTTGGAGTTTTATCCAATCTTGTGAGTGGAGAAGAATAGGGCCGTTGTGTTCAGAGTTCATGTCCCACCACTTACCATTAATTTGCTTAATGGTTGTAGCATGTCCATATCCACAGTTGTAGTGGAGGATAAACCTTGTGCAGCTGGGAGGAAGCCGAGATAAAATTTGCTGTTTAGTGCTGCCAGGCATAATTCCTGCAGAATAATTCTCAGATGTGTCTTCAGTTGTTGGTGTAGTAGGGGGAGGATGGGATGGAGTATATGTTTGTGAGTTCCTGTGGCCAGTGAGAGAGCCTAAGTGAGATTTCCTGTTAGCCAGGTAATAGTTGACTAAAGGGATTGTGTAGTTACCGGTTAGTTTGTTGAAATAGCAACGTTCTAGATCCCACTCATGTTGAGTGTAGTTAGTGACGTGTGTGTTGAGGTTTATGGAGAACTGTAGGACCTCTTTGTAGTCCAGGGCCTTGTATCCGAGGTAGGCGTTAATAGAATGAACGTGACAGTGACAGTCTATTTGGGGTTCCCAATAGCTAGAGCTGTTTACAGGAGTGGAACGAAGTCTGGAAGTAGGTCTACCTCCCCTAGGAGCTGTATCCCAGGTAGGATGAGTCAAGGTTCTAAGGTCCTGAGTACAGGATTTCCTAATAGGTTCACAGCTAGAATTCTGCTTTGCAGAGGGTTTCAGAAGAAGGAAGCTGTTCACGATTGACTTATCAATAGTGGGTGTACTCTGTACTGATGTCAATAGCTTGGTACACCCTATGATCCAACAAGTAGCCATAAGGAGAGGGACAATCAGAAGAGTGCTATAGAAGTCTATGACTAAGAGGCAGGGGATCATAATGGGTGCACATAAAATCCCTATGGCTTCTTCCAGACCGTCTTCTTGGTCACCTCCTTCCACTGGTTGGTGGGAGCTGGCTGTCTCCTGGGCTGGCTGGGTCCAGCTGCTGGGGCAGGGGCGGCTGCCTGTGAAATTAAAAGTATAGTTATTTAGCTGCTGGCTGTCAAAACGGGAACTGCAGGGGGAGAAATTGTTAGAGTGGTTTACCTGAAGGGGGGTATAGGTCTGGAGCAGTTCCATCCAGGTGGTAGGTCCTTCCGGGGTAGGAGCAAGTCCAATCCCTGGGTGGAGAGCAAGGTCAAGCTCAACGTTAGCCGTGGGCCATGGGGCAGGCAACCCATAGGGCTTGGCTTTGGCCAGGGAGGCGAGGGCATGGAAGTACATAGTCACGTTCTGCCCATAGGAGGTGATGTTGAGGCGGCTCTGGATCTCCTTCCAGCTGGCCAGGTCAGCACCAAAAATGGTAGGGTCAAGGGGGACAACCTTGCCAGTGCTGTCATGGACGATCTCCCTTGTAATGAGGTAGCCTGCCAGGGCTACCCAGTCTGGGAGGTTGTCCTTCTTGGTAGGGTCCAGGTCAGGCATGAAGCCAGGACGGAAGTAAAACTGGATGCCGTTGACCTTGACTTAGCCTTTGCAGCAGATGAATGCTGTGAGGACATGCAATCTGCTGGACAGGATGATGCGGATACCCCTCTTGATAGCCAATTGGACTTCATAGTTCGAGAGCAGTCTCAGAGGGATGAGCTCCCTGGTGTACAGAGAGTGCTCTGGGGCAGTAGCCTGGTCCCTGGTTTCAGCATTCCAATAGGAGAGGGAGAAGTGGTCGAGGTTGTCAACCGTGGAATCACAGCACTGCTTGTCGTTCATGAGGTCAACGGTTGCCTTGCACAGCCGATTCACCTCTTCGGTGAAGTCCGTCATGGATCTGAGGGCAGTGTTGGCCTCAGTCTTCAGAATCAGGGAAGAGTTGCAGATATCTGGAGGAATCTTGGAGTGGGTGAAATATGCAGAGAAGTGCATGTTAGAGATGTAGAGGGGGAGTAAGGATTCAAAGTGTTCCTTATCCTCTTGAGTTGCAAAGTGCAACTCTTCAGTGACCCTGCCGTCTCTCCCATTCTTCAAGTATCTGAAGTTGAGTAGCCTGAGGGCCGACACTTGGTCATCACATTCCTCAAACTCTGCAGCCATGCGCAGGATGTTCTCCAACTTGGGAAACCATGCTGGCTTCTCAGGCTGGGACCTCCAGCTGGTGGTGAGGTAGTGACCCTGCTGCTCCATGATCCAAGCAACTGAAGGGAAGTCAGTTTCTTCAGGGAAGGGGTGGTGCGGGAGTAGCTGGGGGTCCATGTGAGGCTCAGTCCTCTGCCTTTTAGAGCCATCTGACTGGTCTTCATGGTCAGTCATATTGTAGTCGCTCCCTTCTGCTGCGAGATTGGGGAAGACGTAGGGGATCTCCCTCAAGGTTGAGTTAGCAGTATCCAGCCCGTCCTGGGCACTGGATCTCCCTGTTTGGCTGCTGCCAGAGGAGTTAGCTGAACAGATCCTGGTACCCCCGATGGTAGACAGGATGGTTGGTCCAACCAGCATGGAGATAGCACATTGCCGGTTGTGCCAGTTGATCTTAGCTGAAGGATCTGAGGGGAGGTGAAGGTGGAGGAGAGAGTCCTCCACAATGCTGAAGTGCGTTTTGCAGTTCAGGATGTGTTGGTTGGTTACCCGAGGAGTGGTGATCCTGGGAACCCCCTTCTCCAGCTTGTTGGCTGTGGAGAGGACTGCAAAGTTGTTAAAGTCCTCTATAATAGCCAGGCCAGCCAGGGAAAGCATGTCGTTGTTAGCAAACAGCTTGATTGACCATATTGGTGGCTTTCCAGGCATGGAGGTGTTAGTAACTTGGTCCAAAGATACTCCACTTTTGAAAAGACCGTCATCTGGTCTGTTCGCGATGATATCGCGTATGGTCCGGACCACCGCAGCTGCGTCAGTGCACGGGTGTGCGCCGACAGGAAAGGTCAGAGATTGTGGCGTAGAAAGGGGACCCTCAGCAAGGATGCTAGGGTCGCGTCCATAGGTGCCACTGAGAGTTAGCTCGTAAAACTCCTCATTGTTGGTGGTGTTGTGCACCGGGAGGATTTTGTATTTGGAGAGCGTGTCAGCGAAAGGATCAAGATGCTGGAAGGTTGACTCTCCAAGGGGGGACGGAGGTTGAGGGTTGGACTTGAGTCTCTCAGCGATCAACTGGATGTCCCTTGCTTTGCGGATGTATTTAGGACGGTAGGGATTAGTGGGCATCGGCCTCCCTTCGCTGTTGTAGATCTCTTCACCCTTAGAACGGATGATGAAGGGATAGGCGATCAGGGCTGCAGGGGAGTACGAGTTTTCGTTAGTTTTGCAGAAGATGGGAGAAGAGTTGTAGGACACAGTTGTCCAAGGTTGATTGTTAAGTTGGTTGTGAGCATAAGGACTTGCAGCTTCGTTATTGGTTAATTTTGTCGGGAACGACAATGCCGTGAGGGGCACATCGGGACTTGCACCCACGCCATGGGAGGCTGTGTTAATCGTCAGAGACGATGATGCCACGAGGGGCACATCGGGACTTGCCCCCACGCCATGGGAGGCTGTATTAATCGTCAGAGACGACAATGCCACGAGGGGCATATCGGGACTTGCACCCACGCCGCGAGGGGCGGTATTAGTAGCTGTGGGAGGCTTAGAGAGCGTGTGGGTATGCGTGTGAGTTGGGCGGGTGTGGGACAGCAAGGGGACCTTAGGGTGGGATCTCACAGCTGAAAGGGTCGGCCCATACAACAGGCAGTATAGAGCTTTGTTTTAGAAAGGATAGACAGTTTGACACCACATTTGATGGGTCGTCTTGCGCTAGCCTAGGGCAACAGTGGATTTTGTTCATGAGGATCACTCTTACAATCTTACCTTTCCATGGTGAACACAGTGCCCCAGTCTGGGGGGAGCGACACTGGTCAGTGGTGGGCCAATGGTGCATCTGTGATTGGTGGGTAACTGGGTATATATTGTGTTGGTGTAAAAGCTTAGGCGGACTGAGATATCTCAAACCGTGGGGGCGTAGTGGGCTGACAGATGCCTACTCTCTTGTGTACCGGTAGTAGGAGTATCTCCGCCGATCATATGTAAGCCTTGGGTCTTGGGTTCAAAATGTGCTAAAAACGTGTAACAGTCCAACCCAATTACCACACGGACATTTGGCCAGAAAAAATAAAGAAGGGACGCCCAGCTATGGTATCGCATGGGAGGCAGAATTGAATAATGCAGACGGTCAGATCCATGCGTGCATTCGTACAAAAGCGTGCAACATTAGTCCTTATCTTAAGGACTAGTTAAAACTAGACAAATACTGAAGGGACACCCAGCCCATGCATGTCTGGGACTTGTGGCCTAGGCGCCTAGCTAGTGTCCTGGGCTTGGGCACCTGGCTAGTGGAAACCTAGGGAGCAGGATACGATGAGATGGTTAGAGGACTGAAGGCATGTAGTACCGTTGACCATAGATGGGTAGACGAACTAGACCCCTCACCTGGACTCCTTTACATCACATTACATTTTATGTTAAATTCCACTTGACACCACGAGGGTATACGGTATGAGACTCTGTGCTTAAACAAAAAGAAAAAGCACCCACAAAGGAAAAAAAACCATTACATCAGGGATGTGCCGAAAACAAACAAACCAAACTCCCTACGACTGTTTTGGTGGCGTAGATATCCTGAGGGCAAATAGAGTCATGTGTACAGATCGGCAATATGATATCATATGATATCATGTCATCATATTATATCATCAAATGATGCAGGCGGTCTAACTAGGTAACTTTGGCCTGGGCCATCATATCATTTGATATTAAATAATATGATTTTTGTATGATATCTTATGATATCATACTCGTCTTTAAGCAACATCATATGATTTGCCGTTCCCTACTTACAACACATTTCCACCCAAATGATATTGGTTACAGCACTCAAACCCAGGCGGTATTGCTTACCCCCCCACGTTTTCCACCCAGACATTGGTTACAGTGAACCTCTGCAGTTAGGCTGCGCTCCACTGCGATTAAGTAATGGCGCTTGAATGAGTAATGACGTTTTGGTGTCTTAGGTACCCTGAGGGCAAATAGAGTCATGTGACACCTCTTCGTATACCTGGTATGCATGTTATGTTAGAATCGGAGTTAATGGTGACTACTGCTAGTTCCGGCTTACGCAGTGGTGTCCTTAACTTCACGTCCTGAGAGTGGCACATTACTCGGATGTAACAATTTCAATTCCAATTAGAATCGGAGTTGTGAGACTGCGTTGACACGGTAACTGGAAATTAATTAGCTTACATAAGACAAGCAGACAGCGTGAAAGCCGACTAATGAAGGGAGATGGCGGCAGTACAGCAAAGTACTGCATGGCCCTGCACGTGGCCATAGCTGGCGACGGCACTGCAGGGAGCACAGCAGGGCAAAGACCTGTGTGCTATAGGCCACTCAAGTACCGGCATAAAAGCCGGACTATAACATATTACAGTCCAGACTCCAGATAAGAGGAAGCTAAATACAGGGGTGGCTAAATCTACCAGAGGAGCGGTGCAGTCCCCGGAATGACGCGACGGAAAGAATACAACACAGAATACTGGATTCAGGGAATTATCTCTCAATCTATTGACCTGGGCACGTCTGTGATGGTAGACTCCGCACATTTGGGTCCCTGGCTTCCGTGGATATCGCACAGCAAGACTTGGCCTTGGAAGATGGTGAGCACTGAGCACTTGAGCAGGCCCAAGTTGACTGAAAAACATGTACCGTAACTATCCAATCCAATCATGACAATGAAATGGCGAAAGGAATAAGAACCAGAATACTGGATAAAGGGACCTACAGGATCTGCGTCTGAGACGTAACGGACCCTCCAAGAGCTGGCTGAGACGGAAGGCGCAGCGTTTTGAACAACACTGATCTGCAGCTGTAGACTCCAGGGAGTATTTACCACTGGGGGGGGGGGGGGGGGGGGGGGGGTAAAAGCTTATTTCTGGACAGGGGGTTCTATGGTCAAGGATCTAGGTCGATTGCTTTCTCTAGACGAGATATCAACAGTTGGAAAAGGCTAGGAAAAGAAAGGAATGTTATGAGCACGGTAGCACAAACCCAGGGCCCCTATCTGCAAAACAATTCGTCTGTGCTTTTTTCGTTTTAGTCCCTCCTGACATCATGGTTGGGCACGTCCCGTTAGCCTATTTGGCCACCCCTGGAGTGTAGCAACATACATACATATAGAGTATACATAAGGGGAGGAGTCCCCGGTTCGAATATGCACCGAGACATGTGCACTAGAAATCCTTGGTTTCCGTGGTTCTCGCACGAAGGGTCATTGTTTGCTGCAATATGCAGACGGTTAGACGCCTAACCTGGCGTATAGAACCTTCTAACAATTCTTTAGAGTCTACAAAACTTGAAGATGTAACTATTCTACTTTCTTTGGTTCTGGTCCAAGAATATCCCATACAAAACACATTAATAACGAAATACCATTATTTTTATTATACGATAATAAACCGTATTAATTCCATTATTTTGATTATACGATATTAATATGATTATTAAGATTATAAATATAAACACTATTATTTTGATTATACGATATTCCCGTATTAATTCCATTATTTTGATTATACGATAATAAACCGTATTCATTCGAATTATTATTCTGCTTCAGAAGGTCCTGGTCAACGCGCTATCTGTTTTGTGCGTGAAGGGGCCATACGCCTGGGAGCGGAGAGCCCCAGTGAAGTTTGAGGAGCTCCCCATCCGCTTCCCACGCTCATACCCACTGGGCATGCTAAGGCGGGCAGCCTGGGCAACTGACGGCGATTGTGTGCTGCCTCTGCTACTGGGAGAAGCAGGGGGCGAGGAAAATAGTCGGTACGTTGAGCGCTTGGCTGCGCCTTGAGAGATCAAGGGCCCGTAGGAACCGGGGCCCAGGTTTCCCGGGTCCTCATCAGAGCGATAACTCCGTGCAAGACGTGCATCGTTGTGCCGACTTGTGGGTAGGTTGAAAAAGCGGGTCTGCATGAGAAACCAAGCGGGGCAGAGAGGGTTAGTTGAGGCTGATTGTAGGGGAGGCATGAGGCAGGTGGGAGGTGAGCATTGGGTGTTAGGAGTTGGGTGCTGGGTGTTGTACAATACTCTTGAAGGTACCATGTTCTCATAGGTACCACCTTCTTGAAGGCACTACATTCGTGAAGGGACTAAGCCTCTTGAAGGTACAATACTCTTGAAGGTACCATGTTCTTGTAGGTACCACCTTCTTGATGGCACTACATTCTTGAAGGTACAATGCTCTTGAAGGTACCATGTTCTCATTGGTACCACCTTCTTGAAGGCACTACATTCGTGAAGCGACTAAGCCTCTTGAAGGTACAATACTCTTGAAGGTACCATGTTCTTGTAGGTACCACCTTCTTGATGGCACTACATTCTTGAAGGTACAATGCTCTTGAAGGTACCATGTTCTCATAGGTACCACCTTCTTGAAGGCACTACATTCTTGAAGGGACTATGCCTCTTGAAGGTACAATGCTCTTGAAGGTACCATGTTCTTATAGGTACTAAGTTCTTGAAGGCACTACATTCTTGAAGGTCCAATACTCTTGAAGGTACCATTTTCTTGAGGGTATTAAGTTCTTGAAGCTACTTATACATGATTGGAGGTACTATGGTCTTGAATGTAATACATTATTGAGATACTGAGTTCTTTAAAGTACCTTGTTTTTCAAGGTACTAAGTTCTTGAAGCTACTAGTCCGTGATTGAAGCTGCTATGCTCTTGAAGGTAATGCGTTCCTGAAGGTACTGAGTTCTGTAAGGTACTATGCCTCTTGAAGGTCCAATACTCTTCAAGGTACCATGTTCTTGAAGGTAATGCGTTCCTGAAGGTACTGAGTTCTTGAAGGTACTGTGTTATGTAAGGTACTAAGCCTCTTGAAGGTCCAATACTCTTCAAGGTACCATGTTCTTGAAGGTACAAAGTTCTTGAAGGTTGTCAGGACAGCTAGGCTACAGGAGTTCTTAGGACATCTGATCAGATGTCCTCAAGAGCTCCTGTAGCCTAGCTGTCCTGACAAAGGTGCAAGTCCGTGATTGAAGCTGCTATGCTCTTGAAGGTTATACGTTCCTGAAGGTACTGAGTTCTTGAAGGGACTGGGTTCTGTAAGGTACTGTGTTCTGTAAGGTCTAATACTCTTTAAGGAACCATGGTTTTCTGTAAGGTCCAATATTCTTTAAGGCACCATGTTTTTAAGGTTCTAAGCTCTTTAAGCTTCTTATGCGTGATTGAGGCAAGCATGCTCTTGAAGGTTATACGTTCTTGGAGGTAATACGGTCTTGAAGGTACTGAGTTCTTAAAGGCACTGCATTCTTGATGGTGATGCGTTCTTGAAGGTACTATGCTCTAGAAGGTACAACCTCCGGTCTGTGATCAAACCTGGCACAGGGTCTCCACTGTCTTTTTCCGTGCGACGGCATCGCAAATTGAGCGACTCGGTGCGGCCTCAATGCGATGCGCTGCCCCACAATCCCCGCGGAGTGCGGAGCCCGTGAAGTTCGAGGGAGCATTTCTGACTAGGTTAGCCGGACCCATGCGTCACCATGCAGATACGGAATGGCAAAGCGTCGCAAAAAAACACACAGTAAGGGTCTCACCTCTTTACTATGAAAAGGTACTACGTTTACAGCTTTGGTGCTTGCGTTTGCTGCGATGTCAGTCAGGCGTGAGTTTCTATCTGTGGGTGTCTCGTAGTCTTTGTCCGGGATCTCCTTGCTGATCTCTGAGTAGGGGAGGTAGGTTCATGGATCAGAATGTGAATTGGCAGGTTCATGGATAAAAAAGGTAATGAAAACGCCTGGTGGGGCGTGGCGTTAAGGGAGCCCGTCGTACGCGGGTGGGGAGCGGTCTCCTACCTCAACTGGACAAGCTACCATCGCGGTTGACGACGACCTTCAACGCCAAGAGCGACCGAAGGGGGAGTCAAACAGGTTCATGGATAAGTAGGTAGGGAACGGCAGTTTGATATCATATGATGACGGCAGTCTGACTAGGCTAAAGTTACCATTTATATACAATTGAATATGATGCAGTTTGTATGATATCATATGATATCAAACTTGCCTTTGGTCTACATCATATGATATGCCGGTCTCCCTACATATATATGATACATGTAATAAGTAGGCGCCCTTGGGGTTGGTATCTCCCGCCGACCCTAAGGGCGCCCACTCTTTTATTGAAGCTGCCACACCATGACAACTGAATCCTTGGTGCCGCTGGTATGTACTGGGAGACCCACCTCCTAGGGTGAAATTCCATGCAGTACAACAACAAACAAACAAACAAAATATTCTCCAATGGAGTCTTACCTCGATGCCGTGTAGCATAGCGGTAGTCTTCAACTCTTGATCTGGCTGACGGTCGTCCAAACTCAGCAAGCCTGTTGGTTACCCCCTGCATGGTAGCATTTTGATAGTTGGATTTCAGTGATGTAGGGGGGCATGAGCTTCAGCCTGAGACAGCCACCCAAGCATGTCACCTGCCTCTCTCTGATGTCAACTTGTCACAGATGACCGGCATAGCATGACCACCAATGCATGGCAACCCAAGCATGGCACCAGAGCATGGCCACCCAAGCATGGCACATAGCATGGCCACCCAAGCATGTCACCAAAGCATATCACCAAAGCATGGCCACCCAAGCATGGCAGCCCAAGTATGGCACAGAGCAAGGCCACCCAAGCATGGCCACCCAAGCATGGCACACAGCATGGCCACCCAAGCATGTCACCCAAGCATGGCCACCCAAGCATGGCCACCCAAGCATGGCACAAAGCATGGCCACCCAAGCATGGCACCCAAGCATGGCCACCAAGCATGGCCACCCAAGCATGTCACATAGCATGGCCACCCAAGCATGTCACCAAAGCATGGCCACCCAAGCATGGCACACAGCATGGCCACCCAAGCATGGCAACCCAAGCATGTCACCAAAGCATGGCCACCCAAGCATGGCACACAGCATGGCCAACCAAGCATGGCAACCCAAGCATGTCACCCAAGCATGGCCACCAAGCATGGCCACCCAAGCATGTCACCAAAGCATGGCCACCCAAGCATGGAAACCCAAGCATGGCACACAGCATGGCCAACCAAGCATGGCAACCCAAGCACGTCACCCAAGCATGGCCACCAAGCATGTCACCAAAGCAAGGCCACCCAAGCATGGCACACAGCATTGCCACCCAAGCATGGCAACCCAAGCATGTCACCCAAGCATGGCCACCAAGCATGGCCACCCAAGCATGTCACCCCAGTCTCTCTAATGGATGCATGATAGTCAGTAGTCATTAGTAGACCCTTTGTCACACCATCAAACGTGACAAGCAGGTCAGGCACTAGGATTGCCTTATCTGTGCTTGTATGAAGAGACTGGGTATAGAAATAGCGCCGAAACGAGGTACCGCAACGGCAGAACCAGGACTACACCAAGGCAGAGTATCTTCTAAGAAAAATGCTTTGAGTATTGCTGTCACTGCCGAGCACGGCTAACATGCAGCCATGTAGCGTAATCGAGGTGATTTGGCGATCTGGCGAGGACAGGTGGCCCAGTGCCCAGATCCTGGTATCCGACGTTTGGCATCGACGGATCGAGACGTGCTTCTCTCTTCATAGCGCGTGAGGCTTTCTTGCGGACTTCGCCGATCTCGCCAATTGATAGGAGGAAACCCTCCGGGGCGTGGCGGGCTCGGGTTCGCGAGGTGGTCAAGCGAGGTGGTCAAGCCTAGTCGGCCAACAGAGTTGGGATGGGTCGCATGCGAACTGGCCAGACCGAACCAATTTGACTAAGATAATAAAAAAGCGCAGACGAGTGCATCCAACAGCACTGAGGTATTGAGCGACAAAAGAGAGCGCCCTAAGCGAGAATCATACCACTAGACCAAACTCCCGGGAACCGGGGAGTTGCGGGAATTGGACCCACTACCTCTCGCAATCATGTGATGATGTTTTTCTATTTTGGCAGTTCATATACCTGGCCCTCGATAATTCTATGTTCATGTTGGCTGCATCATTTTTCAGATGCTTATAGCCAACAGGTCTGCCCTATGTGGTGGATTCTCTTGCCTTCCTTTTCCTTTTCTGAAAGTTGGTTGTGTCGGGTTGTCTTGTGCTTTCTTCCTTTGAGGGCATTATCGCTGCATATTAAGGTGCTCATAGAGCATGCCCTCGGGTGGTATTTAGCTCTTTTCGTTTGGCCTTCCTCTATTGTGGTTGGTGGGCTTGGTGTTCTGGATTGCTTACTTTTGCACCCCTCCCCTTTCCGCTCTCCTTTTCGCCTCTAGTTTGTTTCCTTTTTGGGGACTTGACCTAGTTTTTTTTCAGTTTTGTGGGGGTGCCTTCAAAACCCTCGTGCTTCCGTGTTTTAAAATTGGATGGGCGGCAGGCTGTGCTGCTGTCCAGTCTCGGCAGTGATTTGCTGAGTTTATGTAACGAACCCTCTCTCTCTCTCTTGCCCCTGTCATGTGTGCCTGCTTGCTGAGTCTTGTTCGGATTGGTTTCTGGACTCTCTGTTCTTCGTCTCGACTCGCCCTTTTCTTCTGGGGGTGCCTATGGTTGCTCTTCTTGGCACCCAGGTCCTTTTCTGCTAGATGGTTGTGCTGGGTTGATTTGCGCTTTTATCTGTTAGGGGCATTATCGCTGCATATTAAGGTGCTCATAGTGCGTGCCCTTGATTAGTCTTTAGCTCTTTTGGCCTAGCCCTCTTGTCTTGTGTTTTTTGGGCTTGGTGCTGGGGATTGCCTGCCTCGGCATCCCTCGCCTTCACGCTCCCCTTTCCGCTCTCCTTTCCGCCTCTGGTTTGTTTCCTTTTGTTGGACTTGACCTAGTTTGTTTTCAGGTTTGTGGGGGTGCCATAAAAACCCTCGTGCTTCCGTGTCATAAAATTGGATGGTCGGCAGGCTGTGCTGCTGTCCAGTCATGGCAGTGATTTGCTGAGTTTATGTAACGAACCCTCTCTCTCTCTCTTTGTCGGAAGCGCACAACTGCTCCGGCACTGTACGGTCTCGGCGTTGTTTTTTTGCTTAGTATGTGACATTAACCTCTCTCTGCTGCGATCTCTCTCTCTCTCTCTCTCTCTCTCTCTCTCTCTCTCTCTCTCTCTCTCTCTCTCTCTCTCTCAGCAATTTTTCCTTCAGCGATTTGTACTCCTCAATTTTAAGGATTTCTTTGAATGCTTGCAGCTGTATGAAGCTTCTTTCATGCTACCGCGATCCACGATGGACTGCTGGTTCACTACCCACACCTCTGCCATTTGCCTGAGTTTTTATTGGACCACCTCTCTATCTTGTCTCGGAGTATGCTGCCCTGCCATTTGGTTAGCACACCTCTCACTGTGCTAGGTTCCCTGTCAGCCGTCATGTGCTCCTTCCCTCCTCCATTCCCTTATCCAATGCTTAGATGTTTGCGGTCGCTATCAATCACCTCGGTAGCACTGTCCAGGTAAAGTAGAAGCCTATTCTCTACTGCTGTAAGACAGGGCTCCCTTAATAGCACGCCCCACCAGGTGTTATCATTACTGTAATTTCCTCTTAGTTCAAGTTCAAGTTCAAATAAGTCAGCAATGGTTGGAAAGGCTCTGTAGTGTTCGCGGTCGCTTTCAACCGGCATGGTAGCTTTGCCCCAGTAAAGTAGCAGCCCGTTCCTTACCGTCGTAAGACGGGGCTCCCTTAATACCACGCCCCACCAGGTGTTATCATTACTACAATTTCCTCCTAGTTCAAGTTCAAGTTCAAGTAAGTCAGCAATGGTTGGAAAGGCACCCCGTGTGCTCAGTTTTTTTTATTTCAGACTTCTGTAGTCCAGGTTGAGTAGCTACTTGGGCTACTCAACCCTGATTTCAGGATAGTTGCGTAGCCAAAGCATGGCGGAGTGCGAAGCGCAGAGCCTGGGGGGGTCGGGGGGCAGCGCCTCCCGATATCGGGGGGTCCGGGGGGTGTAACATTCTACGGAATGGCGACGAAATGGCGACGCGTCGTCAAAAAATGAAACACTGCGTGTGCTGTGGACTTGCGGAGCGGGCTTGTCTTGGTTTCGGCGAGTGCCTTCAAATGACAATTTATTGTACTTTTCAAATAAATCGTGCATCCTGTACAGTCATGATTGTCTGGCCTTAATACCACGCCCCACCAGGCGTTATAACTTTTCATCCAATGCTGCTGTTTGCCCCAGCCATTGGTTCCCTTGCATAATATAACTGAGGGTGGGTTACGAGCACCTATGGATAGGGACCGGCATATCATATGATTTTTACCAAAGGCGAGTATGATATCATATGATATCATACAAATTGCATCATATGATATTGTATATAAATGGTAGCTTTGGCCGAGTCAGACTGCCGGCATCATATGATATCATATTGCCGTTCCCTACCTATGGACCCTTAATGCAGCCCCTTCCCGTTATCTCTTGCTACTGTTTCCTTTGTCCAGTCCGCCTTTTGGCTTGCTTCGATACCACAACATATATTTAGGGTTTTCCTGCCAACCATTGCACCACTTCACGGTTGAGCAAGTCTCTTCAGCCTATTTGGCCTACCCCTGGACTGTAACATACACATACATACACACCACTTCATTAATCGCAGCTGTTAAATATTTCAAAACAGGCCGTAATTCATAGTTTGTACATCATATTTGGCCTGAAGCCCCAAGACTTCTGGGGGAATTGTCGTAAATTTTGCCTGCAAAAGTCGAGGTGTGGTGTGGAGTGGAGACCTACAACTGCCGATCCCAAATCATCCACTGAACTGCTATAAATGCAGCTGTGTTAGTTTGTTTTTTAGCTGTGTAAGGATTTTCACCCCAGAAGATGGGACTCCCTACACAAACCAGCAACACCGAGGATTCAGTTTGAATAGCGTTGCCACTCTTAAAAAGAGTAGGCGCACTTAGGGTCGGCGGGAGTTTGTGCACCACTCACCTTGAACTCCATATCTGAAGCACCCCCATAGTATGCTACATGGGCACCATCTGCTGGCTTCCACAAGGGTTTCCTATCAGTGCTCACAAATCCAGCGTTGGCACGCCAGGGGTCTTTAGATGGGCTAGCTCCTCGCATTGGGGAGTCTGGGGCCAACAGACCCAAGTCAGGTCTCCCGCCTTCCACCCAGTATGATCCAGGACCTAGACAGAGCAGCAGGGATGCATGCTGGAGGCAAGATTCTAACCCAGACTGTATAGCATGCATAATAAGTAGGGGACAGCAATATGATATCATAAGATATCATATCATCCACAACTGTATGTTTATACTGTGAATCCACAACTGTATGTTTAGGCCAAGGAAGGTGAATATTCTCAGGGGTAAATATCCGCAAGGGTAAAGATCCCTGTTTGGTATATTGCGATTTGTTTGAAGCTCTAAAAAACCTAATGCAATGCCTGTTTGGTGTTTGATTATTTGTTTGAAGCTCTAGGGAACTTAGTGTGATGCCTGTTTCGTGTTTTATGTTTTGTTTGAAGCTCAAAGAAAACTAGAACGATGCCTGTTTGGTGTTTAGTGATTTGTTTTCAGCCCTAAAAACTTATTCTCAATGGTTTGCAATGGCCTGGGAGCTAGAGCAAGGACATGTACCCTGGTCTCCTTATATATGGCGCTTGGGCTAATAGCGTGCTGGTCCCAACCATACCCAGCAACTGTGTGACAACACCGAACGGTACAAAACAATGTTTATATGCTTTACAATTGAATGGCTCGGGAGCTAGAGCAAGGACATCCAACCCACCTTCCCTATCAGTGTTTTTATCTCAGATTTATATTGATCAATTATTCCGGAACAGTCCTGAAAATGAATTATATTGTAGAACCGATTGTAAAATGAATTATATTGTAGAACCGATTGTAAAATGAATTAAATTGTAGAACCGATTGTAAAATACATTGGATGTTGGATGTTGATTTTACAAACATTTTACATTTTAGTGGGTAGTGTGTGTGTGTGTGTGTGTGAGGGGGGGGGGGGGGGGGGGGGGGGGGGGGGGGGGGGGGGGGGGGGAGGAGCGACTTGTAATCATTTATTTTAAAATATCATTTATTTTAAAATAAAATAAAACCAACATCCAATATATTGTAGAACTGATTGTAAAATAAACATAATCCGATCATGGCTTTTCATCCCCGATACTTATAACGATCGCTTCCTGGGACCCCGTTTTGGCCAAACCTACTGCTACCCTGAGACTCGAATAGGACCCCTCACCGAACCATCCAGTTATCACAATATGGAGCACACCCTTGCAAGAAACCACATCCCTGACTGCTACCAGAAGACCCCCGTTCTGGAAAGAAAAAAAAAAGTGAATCCAATATAATTAGGATCACCTGCGGGCTCTGCATAAGGCTCGTGCAGATGGAAATTAAAAGTTTATAACTTAGGTATTTGTTTTGCAATAATTAATACAAACTGCTAGTCAATTTATTCACATAGCAAATATATTAACCTAGGGGCTTGATAATAATTAATAACAAATATATTTAGTACTCATTAATAATAAATATCTTTACCTAAGGGCTCTGCGTTTGGCTCATGCAGATATGTGTATCGAGTATCACGAGACAAGCAGCTAGTAGATGTATTAACCTAGGGGCTTACCTATGGGCTCTGCATACAGCTCATGCAGGTGTGTGTATCAATATCACGAGACAAGTAGCTAGTAGATGTATTAACCTAGGGGCTTACCTATGGGCTCTGCATAAGGCTCATGCAGGTGTGTGTATCGAGTATCATGAGACAAGTAGCTAGTAGATATATTAACCTAGGGGCTTACCTATGGGCTCTGCATAAGGCTCATGCAGGTGTGTGTATCGAGTATCACGAGACAAGTAGCTTTTTGCTGTCGCTGAGCGTGGCCGCGTTGATTTGAATGGTGCACGGCAATGAAGGGACTTCTCCACCTCATCCGCCATTGCCAACACAGCCTTGGTTGAATATAGCCGGTCCTCATAAGTGGCGTGTGTGTTGGTGTGCACGTCAGCATGCTACAAGGAGAGGCGGGAGAGTTGGGTTGGGGTGGGTTGGGGTGGGGTGTGACTCTCATGGTTAGACAGAGCTTGAGAAGTAAAGAATAGATGTGTTACAAGTGTGAAGCCGAATCTTAAACCACCAAAATCCGATCCGACTCCCAGACCCCCAAATCCCCAAATCTGCAACCCCCAATGCCCCCTCACCCACCTAAACACCTGCCCCTAGCCCAAACCCAATAATCCACTTTCATCTACCCACCCATGATATTCATAAGTACCGGTTCTTAGACCTTTCTAAATATACTTGATACCCCGGGCAGCTCCAGAAATAATTTTGGAAAAACAAGTATAAGTACACGACTCATCTAGCACCAATTTTGAAAAAAGCAAGTATAAGTACACAATAAAAACAAGTACAACTACACGACTCATCTAGCGCCAATAAATGCCTATTGTTGTAGTCTCCATGGTGCATCCGGTCTGCACCACTGTGCACTGCCATAGTGCAGTACGGCTGGCTGGTTTTTGGTCCCCCACTCACAGTGGTGCAGCCGTTCTGTACCACTGTGTACTGCCGTATTGCAGTACAGGTGGTGGGGTTTTGGTCTTCCCGATCACTAAGGTGCAGCCGTTCTGTACCACTGTGTACTGCCATAGTGAACTACTGGTGGTGGGGTTTTAGTCTTCCCGCTCACAGTGGTGCAGCTGTTCTGTACCACTGTGTACTGCCATAGTGCAGTACGGGGGGTGGGGTTTTAGTCTCCCCGCTCACAGTGGTGCAGCCGTTCTGTACCACAGTTTACTGCACCAGCTATTAATGAAACAGGGTGCGGTTCAATGTATCGACTCACTGGCACATAAACAGCAAACATTATTATTGTCGATTAGTAATACACCCCACCCCACCCCACAAACTAGTTGACCACCACCACCACCACCACCACACACACACACTCTTACTGCAGAAATATACAGATACAGACGCACGCACACATGTCCCCCCCCTCCCTTCCCCCACTCACCCACACCCACCCACCCGCCCACCGCACGCACCCTCACAAGCACAAGCACACAAGCACACACACACACACACACAAACACACAATCACAAGCACTACCCCATACGCTGTATAACATGTCGGTTTGACAATATCCATCTCTTCCCCATTGACATGCAAACAAATCCAGATCACCACAGTAAGTCATGCGGAATCCTACCTTGGCTCCTACTTCCACACCCTGAGTATCCCTGGGGTTGAGGAAGTTGGGCTGGTCGGGGTGGTGGCCACCATCCCGGACAAATCTGGGCGTCTCCGAGAAAGTGTGCACCTAGGGAGCAGAAGAGGATATGCAAATCTGAGCAAATCACAAGTCGTGTTTCTCGGGGGAGTAGGAGCGAGCTCTGGTCCGAGAATCGTCGACATGTCTTCAGGGATGGTTTGTGTGGGGTGTTGTGCGAGGGTGGAAGAGAGACGTGGGCTAGGCGTGGATGAGCGGGGTAGGAGCGGGGCTCTAGGAAGCATCGGGCATGATTATCAAACGGGCAGTGGGTGGGGGGGGAGGTGGTTAGGTGTGGACGAGGTGAGGGGAGCCTAGTGAGGTGTTGTGTTACCTGCAGAGATTCGGGCACGATTCGGACGGTGCCGCTTTGGTCAGTGGAAGGCTCTTTCACCCATATCATGGTGAAAGGCCGCTCCTAGGGCTAAGCGAAAGGACTAGGCGGGATAGGAGCAAAACTGGCAAGGCAGACGGGGAATAAGCGCTCACTCTAATTTCGAACAAGGTAACCGGCCAAAAATATAAGGGGGAATTAATCGCAGCTCAGGATTGGCGTCTTATTAGCTTGCTTGAAGTGGAAGGTGAGAGATCAAGGCGCCGGACCAGGAACGAGCTGGCGCAGCGTGGCCCAGCGTGGCGCGTGTGCGCGTGCGGGGCGTCGCTCCCCAATTCGAAAGTGGCGTGGCTTCGCCGCGTCACCGTTTCGACAGTTGCCAGCTGAGATAAAGCTGCTCTTCGCCTGACGTACCCATAGCGAGACAGAACCTCAGGCGCAAATTCTCGGCTGTTGACGTCTTGCCTTTCGCGCATCCAATTCCCGAGGTTTTGCTTTCCCATCTTCCAGCCCGATAAGCATGCTCAGCTGCGCACTATCCTCTGAATCAAACCCATTTCTCGCAACTGCTCTGCTAAATCTTCCCTAGCTTACTCCCGACGCCTGCATGTGTCCATGCCGCTGGATGCCGGTGGCGTTGAAGCTCTGACCGGCGGCAGCAGCGCAGCATGCCAGCAGCAAGTGTTCCCCTCTGACCAGTAGCACTTGGCAATCCTTCTACAAGTCAATGCCATACTCAGAGGAGGGGTTGCACCCCAGGCCTCAGCAGGCCATTTAGCTACACAAGCATAACTCATAGGCCCCTGGGTGCACACCCACCCACCCACACCCTGGCTACTCGACCACAGAGCATACCACTGGGCTGAGCAACTGTCACCCATAGAAACCCACCCACCCAGCGACCCAAGCTATACCAGGGGGTGCAGTCCCACCATGCAGTCTCTGCTGAATATTTGAATACACCCTTGGGCTGCGTAATTATCACCCATAGAAACGCACCCACCCACCCACCCAGCAACCCAAGACTCAGCAGTGAGATAAATCCCCACCATGCAGTCTCTGCTGAGGACTTCTGCCTCTCCGCTAGTCCCCCACGTGGCTGACAGCAGTCCAAGCAGTAACATGCACACCTGCCTGTCCCCCTGGCTCACTCCCCCCTCACCCCATTCCATCAAGCACCCCTCCACTCCAACCTGGGTAGCCTGTTGCCATGGACAGCGGCTAAGACCTCCCACAGACAACTCACAGACAGGCCACACAGGGCCTTCAAGCATAGGCCCACGGACAGTCGACATACAACCCGCAGACGTCCCACAAAGGACAAAAGCAGCCCACACACGGCCTATACACGACCCACACACAGCCCACTTACGGCTTACAAACAACCCACACACAGCCCACACACGGCCTACACATGACCCACACACAGCCCAAATACGGCCCACACACGGCCCAGACACAGCCCACACACGGCCCACGCACAGCCCAAACACAGCCCACACACGGCCTACACACGACCCACACACAGCCCAAATACGGCCCACACACGGCCCAAACACAGCCCAAACAGGGCCCACGCACGGCCCTGACACAGCCCAAACACGGGCCACGCACGGCCCAAACGCAGCCCCAAATCAGCCCCCCAACAGCCCAAACACTGGCCACACACGGCCCCAGCCTCAGCGCAACGCCCCCCACCCCAAGGCAATTACCGCATCCATTCGTTCCACGTCCACCATCCCTGAGCTGGTTGCCAAGGTGAAAAAGATGCGACGCTATGCATCAGTGGACAGGCCAGACTCCCAGGTGCCTCAGTGCGGACTGAGTGCAATTCAGCTGAGCGCGGTGTTTTCCCACGCAGCCAAGGAGCTGGTCAGCAGCTACCCATCCAAGCAGCCAAGTGAGCCAAGCACCCAAGTACCCACCCAAACCACCCAAGCACCCACCCTAGCCACCCAAGCCGCCACCCAAACCACCCAAGCACCCACCCACCCACCCGAGCACCCAAGGGAGCCAAGCAGCTACCCAGCCAAGCATCGTCCCACCCAGAGGGATGTTGGCTCAGGGTGGCCGGCAGGTGGTGGCAGGGCACAGCCAACTAGTGAGCCTGGGCAGGGCGGCGGTCAGGTGGAGAGATTGCAGCTGAACGATTTCTTGCTGCAGTTACTGGATGAGAGCAACTCAGTGGTGGCCTCATGTGCTCCTAGGCAGGTGTGTATATGTATGCATATAATGTGTGTATGTGTATGTATGTAATATGTGTGTGTATCATGTGCTCTTAGATAGGTGTGAATGCGTATGTATGTTGTGTGTGTGTGTATCATGTGCTCCCAGATAGATGTGTATGCGTCTGTATGTAATGTGTGTATATGTATCATGGCTCCTAGGCAGGTTTGTATGTATATGTATGTTGTGTGTGTATCATGTGCTCTTAAACAGGTGTGAATGCGTATGTATGTTGTGTGTATCATGTGCTCCCAGAGAGATGTGTATGTGTGTGCATGGTATGTGTGTGTATGTATCACGTGCTCCTAGGCGGGTGTGCATGTGTATGCATGTTGTGTGTGTGTGTATCATGTGCTCCAAGGCAGGTTTTTATGTGTATGTATGTTATGTGTGTGTATCATGTGCTCCTAGACAGGTGTGTAAGTGTACGAATCATGTGCTCCTAGACAGGTGTCTAAGTGTATGTATGTTATGTGTGTGTATCATGGTTCCCTGACATTGTGTATGTGTATGTATGTTACAGTCCAGGGTTAGCCAAATAGGCGAAAGGGACTTGCCCAATCTCGGTATCAGTTGGGGCTATAGCAAAAACAAGCTCTGATGAACTGGGCCCCAACAAATTGTTTTACTGACAGAGGCCCTGAGGTTTTGTAACAGAGATTTAAATAATTAAAGACAAGTGTGTGGTCTTCGACAGGTATACACTCAGAGAGTTTGAATGCATGTTAGCTTGGGGTGGGTGACGTGATCAAGCAGGATAGGGTACGAGGATTGAGTGGCGGAGAGAGTTTTGTGACTTGGCGAGGCAGGGAGGGAGAGAGGGTGAGGGAGGCAAGGAGGGATTGGGAGAGAGAGAGAGAGAGAGAGAGAGAGAGAGAGAGAGAGAGAGAGAGAGAGAGAGAGAGAGAGAGAGAGCGAGAGAGAGGGCGAGAGGAGAGGCGAAAGAGAGGAGACATGCGAAGAGCGGATGAGAGCGAAGAGAAGGAGCGAAGAGAGAAAAAAGAAGAGAAAGAGGAGCGAGAAAGAGAGAGGAACGACGAAATGAGCGAGAGAGAAGAGAGAGGATAAGGAGAGAGAGAAGAGAGGAGAGAGGAGAGGAGAGAGAGAAGAGAGAAAGAAAGAACTGAGCGAAGGAGAAGGCGGGGAGGAGGAGAGAAGACATAGAGAGGGAGAGAGAGAGACGTAGGAGAGAGAAGAGAGAGAGAGCGAGAGAGACATCGGACGAGAAAGAAGAGAAGAGAGAGAGAGAGAGAGAGAGAGAGAGAGAGAGAGAGGGAGAAGAAGCCCCGTCTAATGGAGTCCCCATATCACTCCTATCACTTGTGACACATCCCATGCCCATTCTCCCACTCTCCCTCCAGGCATCCACCATCTTGTGGGCTTCTGCAAAGATAGGCCTTGCCTAGTGGCCCCAAATCCTAAACCCTAAACCCTCCAGGCTCCCACCCTCTCATGGACTTCTGCAAAGATAGGCCTTGCTTTGTGGCCCCAAACCCTAAACCGTAAACGCTAAACCCTCCAGGCATCCACCCTCTTGTGGGCTTCTGCAAAGATAGGCCTTGCCTTGCGGCCCTAAACCCTAAACCCTAAACTCTCCAGGCATCCACCCTCTTGTGGGCTTCTGCAAAGATAGGCCTTGCCTTGCGGCCCTAAACCCTAAACCATAAACCATAAACTCTCCAGGCATCCACCCTCTTGTGGGCTTCTGCAAAGATAGGCCTTGCCTTGCGGCCCGAAACAGTCGACCAGCTAACCTACCAGGTCCTCTCAGCTACCTTCTTGTCCAAAAGCAGCAGCTGGGACACGTCCAACAGAGAAGGAAGCGGAGACGAGGCGTTGACCCTGCAGAGCCTGGCAAATACAGTGTACGCCCTGGCCTTTCTGAATCCCGCCAGACTGCAGGAGCTCCTGTACCAGCAGAGCCTGGGGACGCTGCTGGGTAGACACATGGCTGACATGTCGTGCGAACAGGTAGGTGTCCATTCTGGGGTTAACCCTGCTGAGCCTAGCAAACTCAGTGTACGCCCTGGCCTTTCTGAACCCAGCCAGACTGTAGGAGCTCCTGCACCAGCAGATGGGTCCGGCTAAAGTAGTCAGAAATGCGCCCCCAATCCCCCCGGGCTTCGCACGGTTCGGGGGGCAGCTCGTCCCACTGGGGTCGCACTGAGTCGCTCAATTTGTAACGCGTTCCAGGAAGAAAGAAAACAGTATATAATGGGACCCTACCCTAGACCCTACCCCATTTGTATCTTATGCGTGCTGTTCAATTTTTTCTGTTATTCTGTTTTTTGCTCCTTCTGCTTTTCCTGTTTGGGCTGATTTTATTGTGTTCCTTCTGTTTTTTCTGTTTTTTCCCCTTCTGTTTTTCTGCTGTTTCTGTTGTTTCTCTTTTTCTTGCAAACAGTTGGGCTCACTTGCAGCCTAACTATGAAACTACCATGGTCCCAATACATACAGCCATAACCTTCGCAACAGAGTTTGTACCAGCCTGCTTTTTCATCCCAACCTGCATTTTCATCCCAACCTATATTATCATCCCAACCTATATTATCATCCCAACCTGCATTTTCATCCCAACCTATATTATCATCCCAACCTATATTATCATCCCAACCTGCATTTTCATCCCAACCTATATATTATCATCCCAACCTATATTATCATCCCAACCTGCATTTTCATCCCAACCTATATTATCATCCCAACCCACATTTTCATACCAACCTTTATTTTCATACCAACCTTTATTTTTATACCAACCTGTATTTTCATCCCAACCTGCATTTTCATCCCAACCTATATTATCATCCCAACCTATATATTATCATCCCAACCTGCATTTGTCCCAACCCACATTTTCATACCAACCTTTATTTTCATACCAACCTACATTTTCATACCAACCTATATTTCCATACCAACCTTAAATTCCATAGCAACCCATATTTGACCCAACCAACATTTTCATACCAACCTACGTTTGTATCCTGCTAGTTCTATGTCTCACCCTTGTGTCATGATTATGGCTTGGCTTGGATTGGATTGACTTGGCTTGGCAAGTTCTATGTCTCACCCTTGTGTCATGGTTATGGCTTGGCTTGGATTGGATTGGATTGGCTTGGCAAGTTCTATGTCTCACCCTTGTGTCATGGTTATGGCTTGGATTGGATTGGATTGGATTGGCTTGGCAAGTTCTATGTCTCACCCTTGTGTCATGGTTATGGCTTGGATTGGATTGGATTGGCTTGGCTTGGCTTGGCAAGTTCTATGTCTTACCCTTGTCTCACCCTATGTCTCACCCTTGTGTTATAGAAAGCCACAAACAGCATTGCTGTATATTCTCATGCTCTGCCAGGTCTGCGAGATCGTGTATGCCCTGCCCCATGCAAAATGTACTGTGCTATGGTGAGCTGCTGTGTCTCAACCTACCTACCTACCTACCTACCCAACAATTTCCTACAACACATAGTTACTACGCAACAAACTCCGCATCTGAACCCACCTCTCTCGCATACTCTGCTAGGTCTGTGAGATCGTGTATGCCCTGTCCCGTGCATAATGTACTGTGCTATGGTGAGCTGCTGTGTCTCAAACTACCTACCTACCTACCTACCTACCCAACAATTTCCTGCAACACATAGTTACTACGCAACAAACTCCGCATCTGAACCCACCTCTCTCGCATGCTCTGCTAGGTCTGTGAGATTGTGTATGCCCTGTCCCGTGCATAATGTACTGTGCTATGGTGAGCTGCTGTGTCTCAAACTACCTGCCTACCTACCTACCTACCTACCTACCTACCTACCTACCTACCTACCTACCTACCTACCTACCTACCTACCTACCTACCCAACAACTGCCTACAACACATAGTTTCTACGCAACAAGCTCCGCATCAGGACCCACTCTCTTCCCCAATATGCTCTGCCAGGTCTGCGAGATCGTGTATGCCCTGTCCCGTGCAAAATGCCGACCTCACCCCGACACTATGGAGACTCTGATAGAAGAACTCTACATTAGGTGGGTCATGTGTCACGAGTCAAGGTTTTGGATGGCTTGGCTTGACTTGGCTTGGCTTGGATTAGATTGCATTGGTCTGGGCTGGGCTGGGCTTAGATTGCATTGGTCTGGGCCGGGCTGGGCTTGGCTTGGCTTAGATTACATTGGGCTGGGCTTGGCTTGGCTTAGATTGCACTGGTCTGGGCTTGGCTTGGCTTGGCTTAGATTGCATCGGGCTGGGTTTGGCTTGGCTTAGATTACATTGGGCTGGGCTTGGCTTAGATTGCATTGGGCTGGGCTGGGCTGTTCTTAGATTGCATTGGGCTGGGCTTGGCTTGGCTTAGATTGCATTGGGCTTGGCTTGGCTTGGCTTAGGTTGCACTGGGCTGGGCTTGGCTTAGATTGCACTGGGCTGGACTTGGCTTGGCTTCGATTGCATTGGGCTGGGCTGGGCTGGGACTCTGATGGAAGAGCTTACACCGGGTGGGTCATGTGTCATGTCTCATGGTTTTGAATGGCTTGGCTTGGCTTGGCTTGGCTTGGCTTAGATTGCGCTGTGCTGGGCTGGGCTGTGACAATAATGGAAGAGCTCTACACCTGGTGGGTCATGTTTCATGTCTCATGGTTTTGAATGGCTTGGCTTAGATTGCGCTGCGCTGGGCTGGGCTGTGACAATGATGGAAGAGCTCCACACCTGGTGGGTCATGTTTCATGTCTCATGGTTTTGAATGGCTTGGCTTGGCTTAGATTGCGCTGCGCTGGGCTGGGCTGTGACAATAATGGAAGAGCTCTACACCTGGTGGGTCATGTTTCATGTCATGTGTCACGTGTCATGTTTCATGTCATGTGTCACGTGTCATGTCATGTCTCATGTATTATGCCATATATCATGGCTTATGTGATTATGTCCCATGGCATTTGTAATGTGTCATGTTATGTCTCATGTCATATGTCATGTCCCATGTCATTTCATATGTCATGTCCCGTGTCATTTCATATGTCATGTCCCGTGTCATGTCATATGTCATGTCCCATGTCACTTGTCATGTCATTTATCATGTCATTTATCATGTCATTTATCATGTCATATGTCACATGTCATATGTCATGTGTCATGTGTCATGTCATTTATCATGCCATATGTCACATGTCATGTCTCGTGTGTCATGCGTCATGTGCCATGTCATGTATCATGTCATATGTCACATGTCATGTCTCGTGTGTCATGTTTTATGTCATGTGTCATGTCATATATCATGTCATATGTCACATGTCATGTGTCATGTTTCATGGCATGTGTCATGTGTCATGTGTCATGTCACATATCATGGCATATGTCACATGTCATGTCTCATGTGTAATGTCCCCTGTCATGTGTAATGTGTCACATGTTATGTCTCATGTCATATGTCATGTCTTATTTCATGTCCAATGTCATGTACTCATGCCTCATGTGTCATGTCGTATGTCATGTGCATATGCCATGGTTCATATGTCATGTGCAGGTGTCATGTGTCGTGGTTTTGGGCGGCTTGGATTGGGTTGGGCAGGGAGGGGACTGGGATGTGATGGTATTGCATGAGCTGGGCTGGGTTGATTTGGGTCGGGTCGGGTTGGTTTGTCACGTGTCACCTGTTGGGTTGGGATCTCAACTGTACATTCAGAAAACTAATAAGCCGTATTCCCAGCTGTATCACACAGACATTGTGTGCCTGTTGGCTTGCGTGCACTTCAGGGTTCAGGGTTCACCACCTGCAGAGTTGAATGAAAGTAGTGGAGAGTGAGTCAACCTAATGAGGTGAATGAAACTAGTGCAGAGTTAGTCATGCACTCAGAAGCATGACATTCTTTCCATGGTTGCACTGCTCACCATCATCCCTCCTCTCTGCGCAGGGCGTACAACTTTGAGCCAAGGGAGCTCATCACACTTCTTTCTACCTTCTCCTCCTGGGATGTTACATGTGTTTTCAATGCAGTGAAAGAGTTCTCGCACCTTGTGCTTTATGGATCAACTCCTCATTAGGCATAATGTAATTCTCTGTGCAGGGTGTATGATTTAGAACCAAGGGAGCTCTTTGCTGCTTTCTTCCTTCTCCTCTTAGGAAGTGCCCCGTGTTTTCAATGCAGTGAAAGATTCCTCGTACCTTGTGTGCTATGGATCAACCACTCATTAGTCATAATGTGATCCTCTGTGCAGGGTTTGTGACTTAGAGCCAAGGGAGCTCTTCACGCTGCTTTCTACCTTCTCCGCCTGAGATGTGCCATGTCTTTTCAATGCAGTGAAAGATTCCTCGTACGTTGTGCGTTATGGATCAACCACTCATTAGGCATTATGTAATCCTCTGCGCAGGGTTTGTGACTTAGAGCCGAGGGAGCTCTTTACGCTGCTTTCTACCTTCTCCGCCTGTGAAGTCCCATGTGTTTTCAATGCAGTGAAAAAGTTCTTGTACCTTGTGTGCTATGGATCAACTACTCATTAGGCATTATGTGGTCCTCTGTGCAGGGTTTACGACTTTGAGCCAAGGGAGCTCTTCACACTGCTTTCTACCTTCTCCGTCTGGGAAGTCCCTTCGGAGGTGGAGCGGGCTTTCTTGGGTGAGCTGAAGAAGCCCATGGGTGTGTCAGAAACAGGCCAAGAATCATCCTCTGGCGACAGTGCCAGGGGGCTAGTCAGCTTTTTGAATGCATGCCTAAATACTGAAAGGTGCGTAGGATGTTCTGCTTACTTGTGTTGGGGTGTCCCAGGGGTGTGACAGTGTGTGTTGGGTTGCCCAGGGGTGTGATGGGATAGTGTGTTGGGTGTCCCAGGGGTGTGACAGTGTGTGTTGGGTTGCCCAGGGGTGTGATAGTGTGTGTTGGGTTGCCCAGGGGTGTGATAGTGTGCGGTGCAGTATATGTATGGTTTGGTCATAGAGTGACAGTATGAATGTACTGCTCCTCCTCCTCATGTTCCTCGTTATGCTCCTATGGGTGTGCGTGTGGGTGTGTGTGTGTGGGTGTGTGGGTGGGTGGGTGGGGGGGGGCATCAGACTCCACCTTACAATGGTGCCACCTGATGCCTTTGGACTTGTGTGGATGCAACGCAATGGAGGCAGCTGAAATTAGCTTCTTGCACGTGTGTGTGTGTGTGGGGGGGGGGGGAGGTGTGTGTGTGGCGGGGGGGGGAGGCGGGGGGGGGGGGGGGGGGGGGGGGGGGGGTGAGGAGGCCATCGGACTCCACCTTACAATGGTGCCCCACCTGATGCCCCTGGACAGTATGAATGTACAGCTCCTCCTCCTCCTCCTCCCCATGTCCCTCGTGATGCTCCTATAGCAACATCATGACCAGGATGAGGATGAGAATGGCCAACATGACCATGACCAACATTACCAACATGACCATGACCGTGACCGACATGATCAACATGACCATATGACCAACATGTCCAACATGACCAACGTGACCATGACCAACATAAACAACATAAACAACATGAGGATGAGGATTGCTTGAGCGCATGCCTACTATGTACAAGCCACTGTTTTTCTTTTCGGCTTCGACCAACGTGACCGACATGACCATGATTAATGACCATCATCTCTCTAGCCCAGGTCTAGCCCAGGTCTAGGATGAGAATGACCGACATGACCATGATAACCAGCATGAGAACATGTCCTATGCAGCGTCGCAAGCGACGCTAAAAAATGGCGGAGAGTGTTTGCAACAAAGCGACAGGTAGCAGCGGAAGCAAGTTAGTTACGAGACTGTTGGCTGACTTGTCAGGCTTCTTCTCGGGGGGGTGCGGTCGGACGGTCAAACAGACAACAGGGCAACCCTGGGGGCTCCTGTCCCCTTGAAGAGGGGGCTTCGCCAATGAGCAGTGATTATTTTTTTCAAATCTGAAAGTGGTTTTTTCTAGCTTATGATATATCTCCCAATAATCTTGGAACAAGAACATTATTGACCAACCTGCATATGCTTTTTGTTTTACTTTTGTATAGCGATAATTTCGCTATAAAAGGGGTAAAAACCAGCGATCGCTGTGTATAGCGGGGAAAAAATCCCTGCCAATGAGGATTGCTTGAGCGCATGCCTGTATGTATGTTACAGTCCAGGTTTAGGCCAAATAGGCTAAAGGGACTTGCCCAACCATATAAAAGGGGCTTTAAAAGAAAAAGCACTGATGAACTGAACCCCAAACAATCGTTTAAACGACGGGGGGCCTGAATTAGTGATGCCTACTAGATACTAGCCACTGTTTTATTTTCATACATCATACACCATCGGACAGTACATGAATATATTGTGCAATAAATTGTATGATATCGTACGATATATCGCCCAATAATCTTGAAACAAGAACATTATTGACAAACCTGCATATATGTATGTTGCTGCACTGGAGTAGCCAAATAGGGTATATATATGTATATAGATATATAGATATATACACACACACACACAGTCCATCACAACACTCAGTCCCAAACCCATACCCACACCCACCTACACACCCACACATTCACCCACACAGTCCCACACATATCGAACCCCACCCCCCCCCCCCCCCCCCCCCCCCCCCCCCCCCCCCCCCCCCCCCCCCTACACACACACATCCACACACACAAACACACACAACACACACACACACACACACACACACACATCCACATCCCCCCTCCACCACCACCCCCACCGCCCCCCCACCCCCACCCACACACCCCCCACCCCCACCCACACACACACACACCCACACATCCACACACACACACCCCTCCCCCCCAACACACACACACACACAGGATTGTATCCTCTGTGATCTTTTCGCACCTGCTGAAGATGGTGTCCCAGCAAGCGTGCCACATGGGGGAAGACAGTCTGCGCCTGTCTCTGTGGGCCATGGTGCAGCTAGCGCAGAGAGAGCATCAGCAAGCAGTGCCTATTCAGACTTCTTGGGAGCCTTCGAAGTTTGGGCAAGGACGCAACAATTTGAAAGGCTCGGACAGCAGATCTAGGCAGCAGCAACACCTGCAGCAGCAGCGCAACTCTGGTCCTGGTCCCCCCCATCAGAGAGGACCCCCCTCTCTGCCCAGTCAGCACCACCAGCAGTACAACCGCCAGAGTGGACGCAGCTATGTACCTCACCCCAGCTCAGCTTATCCCCCCCCAGGAACCCAAGCCAGTGCTTCCAAATTCAGTCAAAAGGAAACGAAGAAAGGGGGCACTAGCTTGACTGATCAGCCAGAATGGTCTGTAGCAGCGAAAGCTCTCAGCTACAGGGCTGCACAGCTGGCAGACAGCCTGTCTCCTCGAGGGCTTGCCACTATTCTCCTCAACCTGACTCGGCTCATCTCACCCACTGGGCCACCCAGGGTCAGCCCAGGTGACGTACAGCCACCTGTAGTGCCAGCTGTACCGCCATCCCTAGCAGCTGTTTCAGTGCTACCACTTCTAGCCCAAGTCCGAGCTCAGGCAGAACAAGGAGAGCTAAATGTACAAGACATCTGCCTCATTGCCGATTGCCTATTTAAGCTAGCATTTGTGTTTGACGCTGCAGTTGAGGAGGGCAACCGGCGCAGCCCCCCTATCAGTGGCTTGGACTTTCAGAGGACCCTGGCTGTCCTTGTGGAGGCTATGGTAGAGAGTGTGCAAGAGCGGACTATTGGCAGCCCCTCACACACCTCATCCACCGACAGCACATCTCCCACCTCACCCCCTGGCAGCCCCTTACCCACCTCACCCCCTGGCAGCCCCTCACCCACCACACACCCTGCCAGCACCTCACACACCTCACCCCCTGGCAGCACCTCACAAACCTCACCCTTGTCACCCACATCACTACCCACCTCACCACCCACGCCTCGCGCTAAACTCAAAGGCAGGTGGGAGATAAGCGACTTGTGCAAGGTCTTGAATGCGTGTGACAGGCTCAGACACAGGCCAAGCCAATTGTGGTTTGCAGCGGTACAGCCACACGTGAAGCTGCTAGTGCTGCCTAAACCCCGCGTAAAGCTTCAACCTGATGCTCTTCAGGCATCCAGCAGCACTGGCAGTTTCTTGGCTGGCATAGGCCCCAACACATCCACTCAAAAGACCAGCATGGGGCAAGGCACAGCCAGTTCAATGACCAGCACTGGGCAGGGCAGGGCCAGCCCAATTACTAGGGTAGGCCAAAACACATCCACTTCAATGACCAGCTCAGAGCAGGGTAGGACCAGCCAAAAAAACATCCAAGGGAAGGACACAGCCACTTTAAGGACCAGCGCAGGGCAGGGCATTGGTGGCCAACAGGGCGCACCAGGTGTGGCGCTTGAAGAAACAGGAGCTGGTGCAATCAGCATTGAACAGGTGGTGACGCTGCTATTCTGCATGTCTAGGATTAGGGGGCGCTGGTGGAGAGGCACAGCTGTTCATTTGCTCCACGCTATGCAACGCAGCAAGCCGGAGGAGCTTTCAGCTACCCAGGTGACCATTCACGTTTTTTTTGGGGGGGGGGGGGAGGGGGGGGGGGGGGGGGCTTTGTTTTCGTAGGGTGTGCTTTGGTTTGATCGGGTCTTTTAGCTGGTGGAGAGGCACAGCTGTTCATGTGCTGCACCCTATGCAACGCAGCCAGCCGGAGGGGCTTTCAGCTACCCAGGTGACCATTAAAGCTTATTGGGGGGTGCAGGGGAGGAGGCTTTGTTTTCGGAAGGTGCGCTTTGGTTTTGTCAGGTCTTGAAGCTGGCGGAGAGGCACAGCTGTTCACCTGTTGCACCCTGTGCATCGCAGCCAGCCGGAGGAGCTTTCAGCCTCCCTTGCGATCATTAAAGCTGCAGTTGGGTTGGGTTGGGTGAGCTTTGTTTTCGGAAGGTGCGCTTTGGTTTTGTCAGGTCTTGAAGCTGGCGGAGAGGCACAGCTGTTCACCTGTTGCACCCTGTGCATCGCAGCCAGCCGGAGGAGCTTTCAGCCTCCCTTGCGATCATTAACGCTGCAGTTGGGTTGGGTTGGGTGAGCTTTGTTTTCGGAAGGTGCGCTTTGGTTTTGTCAGGTCTTGAAGCTGGCGGAGAGGCACAGCTGTTCACCTGTTGCACCCTGTGCATCGCAGCCAGCCGGAGGAGCTTTCAGTCTCCCTTGCGATCATTAACGCTGTGGTTGGGGGGTGGGGCGGGGGGGGGCTTTGTTTATTAGGGTGTGCTTTGGTTTGATCAGGTCTTTTAGCTGGTGGAGAGGCACAGCTGTTCATGTGCTGCACCCTGTGTATTGCATCCAGACAGAGGAGCTTCCAGCCTCCCTTGCGATCATTACCGCTGCAGTTGGGTTGGGTTGGGTGCGCTTTGTTTTCGGAAGGTGCGCTTTGGTTTTGTCGGGACTTGAAGCTGGCGGAGAGGCACAGCTGTTCACCTGTTGCACCCTATGTATTGCAGCCAGCCAGAGGAGCTTTCAGCCTCCCTTTTGATCATAAACGCTGTGGTTGGGTTTTGTAGGGTGTCCTTTGTTTCAGAAGGGTGTGCTTCGCTTTGTTGTAGTGTGCTTTGGATAGGTACAGTGCACTTAAGGATGGTAAGGTGTGCTGTTATCCCATCTCATCTGATCTGCTGCTCCAATGTGGTGCCATCCATCAATCCATCAATCAATCAGCCTATCCATCAATCCATCCATCAATCAATCAATCAATCAATCAATCAATCAATCAATCAATCAATCAATGGGTCAGCCAGTGAGTCCGTCTGACAGTCAGTCAGTCAGCCCATCCATCCACCAATCCATCCACCCATCCACCAATCCATCCACCCATCCACCAATCCATCCACCCACGCATCCACCCACCCATCCATCCATCCATCCATCCATCCATCCATCCATCCATCCATCCATCCATCCATCTACAAATCCATCCACCCATCCATCCACCCTTCCATCCATCCATCCATCCATCCATCCATCTATCCATCCATCCATCCATCCATCCATCCATCCATCCATCCATCCACCAATAAATGCATGCATGCATACATATATACATACATATATGCATACACCAATACACCCATGTATCCATCAATCCACCCATCCACCCACCCTTCCATCCACTCTTCCATCCACCCATCCATCCATCCATCCATCCATCCATCCATCCATCCATCCATCCATCCATCCATCCATCCATCCACCAATACATGCATACATACATACATACATACATACATATATGCATACACCAATACACCCATCCATCCATATATCCATCAATCTACCCATACACCCATCCACCCATCCATCCATCCACCCATACATCTCTATATATAAAGAAATCATAATCGTGGTCGTGGTGGTGTCATCATCGCGTACCCACGTGCCATGGGCGTGCGAAGTGTAACCGACTTGCAACCGACTTTCCGTCAAACCCAACTCGCAACACCCCGCCCAGCGAAATGTTCAAATACCGAAACTGCTGATGCGCAAAGCTAAGTGCGTGCGCTCATTCCATCCCCACATTTGCCTCCCATACTATGACTGCAAGCAATTTAGATCCAGAAGATCCTCTCCTCGGAGGTCATTTGCTTACCCTCGCTTTGTATGGCGCTCAGAATAATCGTTTCATCTCATTGCTTCTTCACGGAGCATGCGACCATGATGCATGCCAACGGTCCTAATGGACAGGAGGGCCCGCAACACCGCCAGCCAGCGCTCAAAGCGAGCTCGCCTGAGCAAGGAAGACACGGACATAGCCAACAAGCGTCGACGTGATGCCCGCGCTGCCCGATCCGAGGAGCAACGTCATGCTGATAATCTCACAAGGCGTCAGGAACGTGCTGCCTTGCCTGAGGAGGAACGCGAAGCTTCTAACCAAGCCAGGCGTGAAGACTATGCTGCCCAGCCAGAGGACCTACGTCATGCTCATAATCTCGCAAGGAGTAGGGAGCGAGCTGCCCAGCCAGAGGAGCTACGTCATGCTCATAATCTCGCAAGGAGAAGGGAACGAGCTGCCATGCCTGAGCATTCTCCAGCCTTTCTGCAGGCTCTATTGATACATTCATCTTGCTGCGAGCTAAGACACTCGCACGGCCCATGGTATCTCTGCACGATCTAAGTCCCTGCAACCCTGTGGCGTTCTTCCGACTCCCGACTTCCTTCTTGCTGCTTGCTCCTTGCACCGCGTGCAATACCTCTTCAAGATCTTCCCCTCCACCCCACACCACTCCCTGCAACCCTGCAACGATAAGGTTATTTTCGCGCTGACCTGTAGCGAGTGCGTGACAGAGTTTACCGAACGAAGACCCTTTCGGGAAACAGCTTGCACGCCCAACCAGGTATCTATGCGCGAAGAGGAAGCTACAGGTAAGCAGGTTTGCTCTCGCGCAATTCCGATGTTTCAAGCTGAGTCTGAAACTGGGCAGACGTTCGTTTGCAATTTCCAAAAGTCTTCGCATTTCCGCGTCGTCTGATGAAACGTCCAAACGTCTGCGCGATTTCGAACTCAGCTGGAAACATCATAATCGCTTCTGTTCAATCCATCTGCTTAAGTGGCCGAGAGAAGATCAGATTAATGGGAACGGAGAAGCAGGAAAGTACGTGTGTCTTGGCGGGTAAAGGGGTGAGGCAAATTTGAGATTGGGCCTGGGTCGAGGTTTGGGCAGAGTGGGGACTGTGTGTGTGGGTGGTGGTGGTGGTGTGTGGGTGGGCACGGGCTACCGTACTAGTACATACGGGCTACCGTACCACACGGGCTACCGTACTAGTACATACATACATACATACATACATACATACATACATCACCCTACCACCACCCTACCACCTCCCTACCACCCCACTCACACCACCCCTCACACCCCCCTCCGACCACCCTACCACCACTCTCATACCACCCCCACACCACCCTCACACACCCCTCACACCACCCCCACATCACCCTCACACACCCCTCCCCCAAGGTTGTCCGTCTCATCTGGTCCATCTACCGTCACGAGCTCCGTCCTTCCAGCATATGGACGCCTATCATCCTTCCCCACTATCGCCTTCACATGCACTCATTGGGCGGAGATCGACTGGCTCACTCCTTACACCAACTTGGGCTCTTGGGTGTTGTACTGCCCCCCAATGTGCTGAAGGACAAGCTGATGCCTTGCTGTCGCTTTGCCTTGAAGAGTTGTAGCAATGCCTCAAGCTGTGCACTGATGTTGAGAGCTGTCTTGAAGCTGCGTCCTGATAAGTAAGTTTGGTAGCTGCCCTGAAGCTGTGCACTGATGTTGAGAGCTGTCTTGAAGCTGCGTCCTGATAAGTAAGTTTGGTAGCTGCCCTGAAGCTGTGCACTGATGTTGAGAGCTGTCTTGAAGCTGCGTCCTGATCAGTAAGTTTGGTAGCTGCCCTGAAGCTGTGCATTGATGTTGAGAGCTGTCGTGAAACTGCGTCCTGATAGGTAAGTTTGGTAGCTGCCCTGAAGCTGTGCACTGATGTTGAGAGCTGTCTTGAAGCTGCGTCCTGATAAGTAAGTTTGGTAGCTGCCCTGAAGCTGTGCACTGATGTTGAGAGCTGTCTTGAAGCTGCGTCCTGATAAGTAAGTTTGGTAGCTGCCCTGAAACAGTGTGATTTGTTACTGGTTGGCTGTCTGGAAGCTGCATGATGAGCAAGTTTGAGAGCTGCCCTGAAGCTGCGTGATTAGTAAGTTGGAGAGCTACCGTGAAACTGCGTGATTAATAATTTTGAGAGCTGCCCTGAAGCTGTGTGATTAGTAAGTTTAAGAGCTGCCCTGAAACTGCTTGATTAGTAATTTTGAGAGCTGCCTTGAGGCTGTGTCATAAGTAAGTTTAAGAGTTGCCCTGAAGCTGTGTGATATGTTACTGGTGGGCTATCTTGAAGGTGCATGATGAATACGTGTGAGGGCTGTGAAAGTGCTTCTGTTCGTGCTGTCGCGTGCTAGTTTAGGATGGGATGTGAAAGATGGGGTGGGAGGGAAGGACAGGGAAGGGGATGGGAACGGATATGCAAGGAAAGAGAAAGGGACAAGAATAGGATGGGGGGATAAGGGATGGGATGGGAAAGAGAAGGGGACTGGGTAAAGGATAGGATGGGATTTAGCTTTAAGCTCCTGGAGGAGAGTGACCAACAACATAGCTTTTCTTTTGAGCTGCCAGCAGCAGCTTCTAGGCAGCTCCCCTAGCTTGCTACCCAGTCAAACCTACAGCAGTGCAGTGCAGCTGGAAGCTGACTGGATCATCTTTCCAACACTGTTGAGATCTTGGGGCTTAGCACAGTGGCTGGCTCAGAGAGCTACCTAGAAGCTAAAAGCTGCTCATAGCTGACAAGAAGAGCCATGAGCCCATGACCAACCACTTACACACACACACACACCTCCCCCACACCCCACCCACCACCACCCACCCCCACACCCCTACACACACACTCACCTTTTGTTTCCCCTGTCCTACAGGCCTCCAGGACCCATCTGGCGCCGTGACTTTTGGTCTCGCTCCTTTTGCCACCTCAGCTCTGCCAGCCTCGCCGATGCGTACCAGCTGGCTATCTCGGTACGCCAGTTGGGCGAAGCCCCCCCAAAGTGGTGGTCTGGAACGCTTGCAAGCCGAGTTTCTGAATTGACCGCACAGTGCCTCGCTGGTAGCGCTGAGGGCACTGAGGGCCCTAGGGGCACTGATAGCACTAATGGGGGCACTTATATGGCCACTCATGGGGGAACTGGGGACACTTATGGGGGCACTCATGGGGACACTCGTGGGGACACCTATGGGGGCACTAGGGGCACTTATGGGGGCACTGGGGGCACTCGTGGGGACACCTATGGGGGCACTCATGGGAGCACTTATGGGGACACTGGGGGCACTCGTGGGGACACCTATGGGGGCACGAGGGACACTTATGGGGACACTGGGGGCACTCGTGGGGACACCTATGGGGGCACGAGGGACACTCGTGGGGACACCTATGGGGGCACTAGGGACACTTATGGAGACACTGGGGGCACTCGTGGGGACACCTATGGGGGCACTAGGGACACTTATGGGGACACTTACGGGGGCACTGGGGGCACTCGTGGGGACACCTATGGGGGCACTAGGGACACTTATGGGGGCACTGAGGGCACTCGTGGGGACACCTATGGGGGCACTAGGGACACTTATGGGGACACTTACGGGGGCACTGGGGGCACTCGTGGGGACACCTATGGGGGCACTAGGGACACTTATGGGGGCACTGGGGGCACTCGTGGGGACACCTATGGGGGCACTCATGGGAGCACTTATGGGGGCACTGGGGACACTTATGGGGGCACTAGGGGCACTCATGGGGGCACTGATATCACTGATAGCCTTGGGAGCACTGATAGTACTGGTAGCACTAAAGCCCATCGCCGTGCTCCTGTCACGCTACCCTTTACACTGCCCTCCTCCTCACCTCTGTCTGGTCAGAAGTACAGGTTCCTCAGGGGAAGCCTAGTGTCGTGGGGCGTTGTGCACTCCCCAAAATCCGTTCGCTACAACCGCACAGCTCTTCGAGAGCCCCAGAGGGTCAGGATCCGCATTGGTCAACGAAAGGCTGTACCGATCAACAGATCAATTAGTCTGCGTGATTCTAGGGTTCCCAAGTCACACGCCGTGTAATATTGCAGGGCTGTGACTTTTCTAAACAGGACATGTACGTATGTGTAGGGAACGGCAAAATGATATCATATGATATCGCATGATGCCGGCAGTTTAACTAAACCAAAGTTACCATTTATATACAGTATCATATGATCCAATTTGTATGATATCATATGATATCATACTCGACTTTCGTCAACATCATATGATTACATTATATGATATGCCGGTCCCTACGTATTTGTACGTACAGTCCAGGTGTAGCCCATTAGGCACCCCCTGTCTTTGGCTACCCCTTTATTATTAGGGGTCGGCTATGTTATATAATATTAATGGATAAAGAATATTATATAATATTAGTCGGACGAGCCGTCTCACCAGAATTTCAAATTTATTCGAAAAACTAATATTATTGTGACACGGCAATAATATTAGTTAATATTAGTTTTCCAAACACTAATATTAGTTGTCGTTCCAAAAGTCGTTCCAAAAGAACAAGCACTGATGAACTGAACCCCAAACAATCGTTTAATTGACGGGGCCCCTGAGTTCGTGCTACAGTGATAATTTAATTATACAATAGCATGCCCTAGCATATCCTAACAGTAATCTGCCATGGTTTCGGATCCGGGTAGTGTGCTCAATTGTATCCGTGGGTGTCTTATGGGGGGGCACGCAAATTATACAATTCCAAAACTGATAGCCGCCCAGAGTTGGCTGGAATAGAGCCATGCAACCAAGTGGAAGTCAAAGTTGGCTTTAACATGGCTGAAAACCAACAGACAATTCGTCTTCTTCTTTTAGTCTTCATTTTGATTTGAAATCTTAACTTGAACTTGAACTTGGTTACATACGATCAGACAGGTCTGAGGTTCGAGCCCTGGCCAGGTCCACCAAATATCAGATTTGCCGCCTTGGAAGAGGTACAGAACTTCCCTCTGTGCTGTAGCTTGGCAGTTCAAGGAGTCCAAGCACATACAGGCGCAGAGGGTCTGTGGAACCATGTAAACCCAACATGGTGGCTTTTCTCCAGTATGTACACATGCATGCAAACGGGAGGGTCCCCTCAATCTCACGCCTGTGGCACGGCATACTAGTTTCAATTTTCTTGGTCACATAGCTTTAGCCAGCAATTTGGCTGCTCGCCGTCTTTGGTAGTTGTACAAGTACTAGGACAATGTAAACCCGAACAAATCACTTTTTCACTTGTCAATTGTTTTGAATTCTTGGAAAATGGAAATACGGTAAGTTGGAAATGGAAGACGGTGAGCAGCCCAGAGTTGGCGGAAAACGATGTATCAATCCAATCCAATCCTGTTCTTCTTACTTTCCTCAGTTCCTCGCCACGGGTATAAAAATGCTGTCTCTCGCACAGGCTCTCCCAGAGCTTTTATTTTCGGCCTTTTTCAGCAGCTGCTAGATAGGCAGCTCCCCAAGCCAGCCACTGCGCTATACCCAAATATGGCAGCTCTTCTAGACAGCTGACTGTGCTAGCTTTCAAGTGTTTCAAGCCAACAGGTTATACCGGTACACTGCAGCATCCAACGATGCAATAGCGTACACAGACCAATAGACAATTTGTGAGAATCCCAACGCGCTGATAGTGTCTGTGCACTACACGTATCTAATCGTGCACAGTATCTACGTTGCTTCCATACAACCTAAAGCAATCTATACTGATATTTTAGCCTATCTTTCTACCCCTGGGCCGTAACATACACCTTAACCTGACACTTACATATCATATTCTTGCGTATTAATGTAGGTCAAGCTGAAGTTGGTGCTACTCTAATATACATTACTGTATAGGCTAATCTACATCTTGGTGAAGAGCGAAATCAAAATTTCTCCTTGTCCCGAGTCAAGAAGTCTGGATCTCGTCGAAACTTCTCTTGGAATTTGATAAACCACCTGAAAGCACAAAAATCAGGCATGGAATCAGGCTTGGAATCAGGCTTGGAAATACACAATTGTTTGTGTGGGGTCCTGTTTGCTGACTACGGTCTTACCCATAAAACGGCAATTGTACGTGTGGGGAGCTGTTTTTGTTGCCTACGCTCCTATCTATGAACCAACACTTACATGTGTGGGCTAGTGTTTGATGGCTACGGTATAATCTATCATCTATACAACGACGATAGTGTGTATGTGGTACTATTTGTTCTATCTACCGGTATCAAGCCATAATTGAATGTGTGGGGTACTGTTGGTTGAACACAATTCGATGGTAGTTCAAAGCTGAAATACCCATTTCGACGAATGGCTAAATGGCAGAGCTCTTTGAACGAAGGTGTCGGGTTCTGATCCCCACAGGTGTGCTTTAGAGTTCGCGGTGGCTGTCAACTGCCATGGTAGCATTGTCCAGGTAATGTAGCAGCCCGCTCCCTACCGCCGTACGACGGGGCTCCCTTGATACCACGCCCCATCAGGCGTTATCATTACTCAAAGCTGAATGGGACAGTCCATGAATGATTGGATGGGGTTTGAACATGTGGTACTGTGCATAGCTTTTATTTTCAGCTACCGGCAGCAGCTTCTAGGCAGCTCCCCGAGCCAGCCACCGGGCTAAGCCCAAAGATTTCAGCAGTTCTGAACAGCTGATTGTGACAGCTTCAAAGTGCACTAGGTTTCGCCAGGTTTGGCTGAATAGCCAGTCAGGGGAACTACCTAGAAGCTGTTGCTGGTAGCTGAAAATAAAAGCTATGGTACTGTGTGGTTTGGGGCCTCAGTACCTCATCAGAAACGCGCTAGACTATCACAGGTGTGGTATGCTATCATGTTGTATGCTGTGGTGGTATAGTATGATGTGCTACACTGGTTCCATCACATGAGGCATCACACACATGGTAACATATGGTACGGTGGTATGGTATGATATGGTATGGTGGTATGTTATGTTATTGTGGAGTGGTATGGTAAGGTGCACTGTTTACATCACATCAGGCATCACATACATGGTAACATATGGTACGGTGGTATGGTATGATATAATATGGTGGTATATTATGTTTAGGGTTGGGCCGACATATGAACGTATGATCATACGTTCATATAATCATACGTATATTCATACGTATGATTTTTTCTCGAAACGTATATTCATACGTATGTAAACACGTATGAGTAATGTACGTCGAAAAGTACAGCACGCTTCCGGGCATTTAACTTTCTCGGTTTTCATTCAATATTTGATTTAGATAGCTCATTGGAAAGCTACTGACCTCCTCTATCACAATATGCAATACAATTAACCTTTCAAGTGTACCATTTTGTTTAAATTTGGCCCAAAGTTTAATTTAGAAAGCCAGATATCAGGCACAGATATCAGAGTGCCACCTAGCCTTCCATTCCATTGAGCTCCCATGAGGGCTCGGTGGATTGATGGTGCAAGCCTAGTGCAATGTGAACATGGTCACTATTGCAACTTAGTTATATAGTTATATTATTATACACGTATACAGTTGTATCCTATGCCAACTGGCGTTGAATGGCTCCCTTAGATTGGCACCGCGATTCTTCTCCAAGTTTGGGCGGGTGTACACAAAGCTGAGGGCCAACCTCTACTTTGAAAGGGGGAAAAATATGATCTACATAGCTGCCAACGCTGACCTTGCCGACAAAGTCTACGGTGATGAGGAGGTGGCCTTGAATGCCATGGGCCTTAAGGACTGAACCAGTAGCTGACTTAGGGAGCTGCCTAGAACCTGCGACATACTCACATACTTGGTCTGACAGCTGTAGCTGAATCAGGGTGCTGCCTAGAAAGATGACTTGAGCCTAGTGCAACGTGAACATGGTTACATAGACAGTATGTCAATATTATTGGCGGTGAATTTGGACAATTTAAACTTGTCCGATTTATTTTTTAGAGTTGATATGTGATGCCAATGAAATTAGCTATGCGGCAATATATTTAAACCCATGTAAAAGTTTTTTCTCGAGAAGTGTATAATTTTCCTCATACGTTTTCATACGTTTATATGCATACGTTCATACGTTCATACGGCATATACAAATCAAAATATACGTTTGCTTCCCAACCCTAGTTATGTTGTGTTGTGGTGGTATGGTGTGGTGGAGTGGTATGGTATGGTATGGTATGGTACACTGTTTACATCACATGAGGCATCACACACATGGTAACATATGGTGCGATGGTATGGTTTGGCGTAGTGGTATGTTATGATATGATATGGTGGTATGTTATGTTATGGTGTAGTGTTGTGGTATGCTATGGTATGGTATGGTATTGTATTGTATTGTATGGTGGCATGGTATGGTATTATATGGTGGTATGGTATGTTATGGTGTAGTGGTATGGTATGGTACTGTTTCCATCACATCAGGCATCACACACATGGTAACATATGGTGGTATGGTATGATATGGTATGGTGGTATGGTGGTATGTTATGGTGTAGTAGTACGGTGGTAATGATATGATATGATATGATATGATATGATATGATATGATATGATATGATATGATATGATATGATATGATATGATATGATATGGTCGGGTATTCTACACTGTTTCCATCGTATCAGGCATCACACGCATGGTAACATAACGTACGGTGGTATGATATGAAATGGCATGGTGGTATGGTGGTATGGTGGTATGGTATGGTGTAGTGGTACGGTGGTATGGTATGGTATGATATGGTATGATGGTATGTTATGGTGTAGTGGTACGGTGGTGTGATATGATATGATATGATATGGTCGGGTATTCTACACTGTTTCCATCGTATCAGGCATCACACATATGGTAACATATGGTACAGTGGTATGGTATGATATTATATTGTGGTTTGTTATGTAATGGTGTAGTTGTTTGGTATGGTGGAGTAGTGTGTATGGTATGTTACACTGTTTATATCACATCAGGCATCTAACATATGGTGACATATGGTATGGTGGTAAGGTACGATATTATATCTATCTATATATCTATGATATGATATGATATGCTATGCTATGATACGCCATGATATGATTGGGTATGCTACACTGCTTCCATCACATCAGGCATCACGCACATAGTAACATATGGTACGGTGGTATGGTATGCTATGGTAGGGTACGCTACACTACACTGTTTCCATCACATTAGGCATCACACACATGGTAACATATGGTACTGTGGTATGCTATTCCACACTGTTACCAACACATTAGACTCATTTGTTTTTTTGTAAGGTATGGTGGTTTGGTACGATATTCCACACTGTTACCAACACATTAGACTCATTTGTTGTTTTTGAAGGTATGGTGGTATGGTATGATATTCCACACTGTTACCAACACATTAGACTCATTTTTTTGTTGTTGAAGGTATGGTGGTATGGTATGATATTCCACACTGTTACCAACACATTAGACGCATTTGTTTTTTTGTAAGGTGTGGTGGTATGATACGCTACTCTGTTATCATCGCATGCCACTTACTTGCTTAGTCCCTTGGCAGGAATAATCATGTGGTGGCATGGTATGCATGTAAGGTGTGGTGGTATGATACACTACTCTGTTACCATCACATGGCACTTATTGTCCAGTCCCTTGGCAGGTATAGTAATGCGGTGGCATGGTATGCATGCAAGGTGGGGTGGTTAGATAAGCTACTCTGTTACCATCGCATGGCACTTATTGTCCAGTCCCTTGGCAGGTATAGTAATGCGGTGGCATGGTATGCATGCAAGGTGGGGTGGTTAGATACGCTACTCTGTTACCATCGCATGGCACTTACTTGTCCAGTCCGTTGGCAGGAATAATAATGTGCTCCGGTGTCGCCGACGTTTGAAAGCTTTCCATAAATCTGCAGGGAGAACAGTGTGGTTGGGTGCTGCTGTGTGCTGAGCTGAGTTACTCATAAGTACCCACAAGCAGGCCACACGTGCCCAATAAATAAATAAAAATAAATCTCAACTTCCAAGATAGGTCACAATGACACTTCTACGGACGTGGTATTAAGGGAACCGGCTTGTAAGTATGCGATGGACGGGCTTACATCACACCTAAAGTCCAGTAACCATGCCGGTCGACGACCCTCCGGGAGGGCCCAGGTGACCTTGATGGGGTTCGAACCAGCAACCTGATAGGACCCCGCACCTGCTTTCGTCCGAATCGGGATCGCTATAATTTGCAGGGAGAATAATGTGGTTGGGTGTTGCTGTATGCTGAGCTGAGTTACTCATAAGTAGGGGACGGCAATATGATATCATATGATATCATTTCATCATATGATATCATATGATGCCGGCAGTCTGACTAGGTAACTTTGGCCTGGGGCATCATATCATATGATATGAAATAATATGATTTTGTATGATATCATATGATATCATACTCCTCTTTGGTCAACATCATATGATTTGCCGTTCCCTACTCAGAAGTACCCACAAGCAGGCCACAAGCATCCATAAGTTATCAAATCATCTCGTTTAGACAAATGGTTCAATTGTTGATCATTTCATTAGACCAAAGAAGGTGCTGGGTTCGAATTCCTAAGGTTGTGCTTAAGTGTTCGCGGTCGCTGTCAACCGCCATGGTAGCTTTGTCCAGATAAGTAGCAGCCCGTTCTCTCCTGCCGTAAGACGGGCCCCCCTTAAAATCACGCCTCGTCAGGCATTCTCACGTCTCATTACCCCCAGGTTCCCCACAAGTACCCACAAGTCACTCATAATTGCCCACAAGCCTCTCAGAAGTACCCACAAGTCACTCATAAGTACACACACGTCACTCATAAGTAACCATACATACCCACAAGTTACCTATAAGAAAACCACCTAACTAACGCAAAACAACACACTTAACAACCTGGCCAAGCCAGAAATCCCCCAACGAACCACCAATACAAACCTGCCAGACCAAGCCAGAAATCCCCCAATGACCCACCAATACAAACCTGCCAGAACAAGCCAGAAATCCCCCAATGACCCACCAGTACAAACCTGCCAGACCAAGCCAGAAATCCCCCAATGACTGACCAATCCAGAAAAATCAAACCTGCCTGACCAAGCCAGAAAAATCCACAAGACCCAACCATACAAAGCTGCCTAACCGACCCAGAAAAACTCACCAGATCGACAAAGAACAAGTCCTATGCAGCGTCGCAAGCGACGCGAAAAATTGGCGGAGTGTGTTGGCAACGGAACAAAAGGTGGCAACAATGGAGCTGGCCGAAGCGAGTTAGTTACGCGACCGTTGGCTGACGTGTCGGGCTTCAAGTTTTTTTTTCTTTTTCGGTCGGACAAACGGACAAATGGGTAAACATGGGGGCTCACGCCCCCTTGAAGAGGGGGCTCCGCCAAAAAGCCACCCCACTCCACTTGTGCAACCCATGCCAACCCAACAGACCAACCCACGCCACTTGTGCAGCCCATGCCAACCCAACAGACCAACCCACACCACTTGTGCAACCCATGCCAACCCAACAGACCAACCCACGCCACTTGTGCAACCCATGCCAACCCAACAGACCAACCCACGCCACTTGTGCAACCCATGCCAACCCAACAGACCAACCCACACCACTTGTGCAACCCATGCCAACCCAACAGACCAACCCACGCCACTTGTGCAACCCATGCCAACCCAACAGACCAACCCACACCACTTGTGCAACCCATGCCAACCCAACAGACCAACCCACGCCACTTGTGCAAACCCATGCCAACCCAACAGACCAACCCACGCCACTTGTGCAACCCATGCCAACCCAACAGACCAACCCACGCCACTTGTGCAACCCATGCCAACCCAACAGACCAACCCACGCCACTTGTGCAACCCATGCCAACCCAACAGACCAACCCACGCCAACTGACCTGGACAAATCCATGCCCCCTCGTTTCGCAAAATCCTGCTTCGCCCCTAGCAGCTGAAGGCCTGCCTCGACCCTGCTCCCCTCCTGAATGATCTCCTTCTCAGGCTCAATGGACACCCTAATTGATTCGCACCCAAACCAACCCAAACTGACCAGCCTTACCGATCCACACAAATCCACCTGAGCAACCCATACATTCGCACCTGATCAACACAAAACAACCACCTGAACAAACCCATGCCCACTCGTTTTACAAAATCCTGCTTCCCCCCTAGCTTACTCCCCTCCTTCTAATGTATCCCCTCCCCCGTCTCGATGGATACCCCCAGTTGAACCACACCTTGTGCAACCCATACCAACCTGCCTGACCAACCCATGCTAACCCACCGGAACAAATCCATGCCCCCTCATTTTGCAAAAACCTGCTTCGCCCTAGCTTACTCCCCTCCTTCTAAGTGATCTCCGCCCTTGGCTCAAAAGAAAACCCTAGTTGAACTGCATCCAGACTCAAGCCAAACTAACCCACCTGCCCGACACAAGCAACTTACCTGAGCAAACCCTAGTTTAACTGCATCCAGACTCAAGCCAAACTAACCCACCTGCCCGACACAAGCAACCCACCTGAACAAACCCTAGTTTAACTGCATCCAGACTCAAGCCAAACTAACCTACCTGCCCGACACAAGAAACCCACCTGAACAAATCCATGCCCACTCGTTTTGCAAAGTCCTGCTTCGCCCCTAGCTTACTCACCTCCTTCAGATTTATCCCCTACTCTGGATCGATGGACACCCCCAGTTGAGCCACACCCTGTGCAACCCACACCAACCTGACTGACCAACCCATGCTAACCCACCTCCCCGACCCAAACAACCCACCTGAACAAATCCATGCCCACTCGTTTTGCAAAGTCCTGCTTCTCCCCTAGCTTACTCCCCTCCTTCTGTGTGATCTCCGCCCCTGTCTCAATGGACACCCCCAGTTGAACCACACCCGGGCCAGGCTGAACACAGCCTTGCTCTGTGGGAGGCCATTGCAAGGGCATCACCTCAGAGGGGTGGGCATTGTGCACGCAACCGCGGTACAGCCAGTCGCTAGGTCCCACTTTGACATACAGACCCAAGGCTACATTGGGGTCTAGGCTGTTGGGCCCCGTAAGGAAGAGGGAGACCTCTTTAAGATCCCAGTAGTTGGGCAGGACGGAGGAGCAAACGTCTAGAACCTGTTGGGGTTGGGGTTGGGGTTGGGGTTGGGGTTGGGGTTGGGGTTGGGTTAGGGGTGGGGTTAGGATTGGGGTTGGGGTTGGGGTTGGAGGTGGGAGTGGGGGGGTGAGTGGGGGTGGGTGGGGTAGGTATGGAAGAGGGAGGCCTTTTTTTCAGTCACAGTAGTTGGGCAGGACAGAGGAGTAGACGTCTAGCACCTGGTGGGGTTTGGGTTTGGGTTTGGGTTTGGGTTTGGGGGTAAAGTTGAAAGTTGGGGGGTGAATTAGGGGGGGGGGGGGGGGGGGGAAGGTATGGAAGAGGGAGACCTCTTTTAAGTCTTAGTAGTAAAGTAGGACGGAGGAGCAAACGTCAAGCACCTGGTGGGGTTGGGGTTGGGGTTAGGGTTGGGGTTGGAGGTGGGAGTGGGGGGGTGAGTGGGGGTGGGTGGGGTAGGTATGGAAGAGGGAGGCCTTTTTTTCAGTCACAGTAGTTGGGCAGGACAGAGGAGTAGACGTCTAGCACCTG
>JACBWV010000472.1:12683357-12736358 GCA_013435795.1 Chlamydomonas sp. ICE-L
GCTACGAGCAGCTTAAGCTAGCTCCCCTGCCTGGCTATCAGTGGAAGCACAACCAAGCTAGTGCACCTACCATCTGCCATGTATGTATGTTACAGTCCAGGGGTAGTCCAAATAGGCTAAAGGGACTTGCCCAACCGTGGTAGGGCTTAAAATAAAAGAGTATATATGAACTGAACCCCAAACAATTGTTTTACCGACGGGGGCCCTGAGTTCGTGCTACAGTGATCATTTGATTTTAAATATAATTAAATCATCGTCGCATTCAAGCTATTGCACCTATAGACTGTGCCCTATGTACACCCTGTCTACGCCCAAGTGATTGCATCACGTATTCAATATTGTGCTGTAGGAGTATTGTTTATACTAACCACGTTTTTGCCGCCTGCTGACAGTGAGCAGCCTGAAGGCTGATGTACCATGTCATCAATGCGAAGGAAATAAGAGCAAAGCAAATAAGAGCAAACCAAACCAAAGAAAATCAAACCAAACCAAACCAAAACTGAGCAGCCCGAACCAAACCAAACCAACCAAACCAAACCACAATATACCAAACCAGACCAAACCAAACCAAACCAACTAGACCTGACCAAACCAAACCTAACCAACAGGTGCTTTTCACTGCTACCACCCTGTTGGTGGTGTCCAGCCTGTCCTCCATGGCTTTGGCTCATCAGCCCTACTTTGAGAATCAGAGACTCCGAACAGACAACTTCCGTCAAGGTTCTGCTGGTGACTGGGCTGGTGCGTTAAGGAGTGATTGCTCTTGTTCATTATATACATGATGGTGGATTATGATGATATGAATTATTGTGATATGAATATATGATGTATTATTATGAATGTTATGTGCGTATGCATTATCTTATCGTTCAGGAGTGATTGTGGTGGTGGTGAAGGGGGACAGCAAGCAGACGGTGTGGTTGGGGTGGTGGTGGTGGAGGTGGTAGTGGTGGTGGTGGTGGTGGTGATGGAAGTTCTGCTGATGCTTGGGCTGGTGCGTCCAAGATATATGATTAGGGTTGGGCCGACGTATGAACGTATACTCATACGTTTATTAGCTCATACGTATATATACGCCGTATATTTTTTCTCGACACGTATGAGTATAAACGTATAAAAACGTATGAGGTGTACTTCAAAAAGTTCACGGCACTTAACTTTCTTGGTTTTCATTATTGTTATTATTTAGATAGCTCATTGGAAAGCTGTTGACCTCCTCTATCACAATATGCAATAAAATAAAGCTTTCGCACTTCAAATTTTGTTTAAATGTGGCCTACAGTTTGATTTATATATCCAGGATGGCACACATATCAGAGCGCCACCTAGCCTTCCATTCCACAAGCTCCTACGCGGGCTTGATGGATTGATGGTGCAAGCCTATTGTAATGTGAAGATGGACAGTATCGCAATAGAGTTGTATACTTATGTTATTATAAGCTGTAGCTGACTCACAGAGCTGCCTAGAAGCTGCTGCATCCTTGGTCTGAAACCTGTAGCTGACTCACAGAGCTGCCTAGAAGCTGCAGCATACTTGGTCTGAAACCAGTAGCTGAGGGGAGCTACGTAAAAAAATGATTTGAACATGGACAATATTAATATATTATTGGCATTGAATGGATCCCTTAGATTGGCACTGCGCTTCTTGGTCGACGCGCTTTCTGGTCGTGATTTCTTTTTCTGAAATTTGGATAACCTAAAATTGCCAGAATGTTTTTTTGACAGTTGATATGTGGAGGCAATGAAATTAGCGACGCGGCAATACATTTAAACCCATGTAAAAGTCTTTTCCCAAGAAGTGCAATAATTACTCATACGTTTTTATACGTTTATATGCATACGTTTATACGTTCATACGTTTATACGGCATATACAAATGAAAATATATGTTTGCTTCCCAACCCTATATATATTGTTTTATTATTAGTATGCATATTCTGGACATACCGTATGCACTATCTTATATTTTCATCAGTGCGCATGCGTGAGGCAAATGCTGGCAACCAGAGGGTTGCCAAACACCCTCTGGTGGCAACGTGGAACTGGTACTAGTCAATTTTGGCAGTACAGTACCGCAGGCAATTGTCTGAGTCCGCCCCCTGCCCCCCGCCCCCCAGACTTCACGAGGAACGAAGAACTGTAGCCAAATTGTGGTATGTTTATACATATATAGATTATTATTATGAATGTTATGGACGTATGAACCAGTGTTTTTCTTTTCAGCTACGAGCCGCAGCTTCTAGGCAGCTACCCTGCCTCCCTATCCAGCCAAACCTGATGCAGTCTACTGCACCTGGACACTGCCGTCATCAGCAATCTGCACCTGTTGAAATGTCGATGCAGAGCCCAGTGGATGAGTCAGGGAGCTGCCTAGAAGCTGCGGCTCGTAGCTGAAAAGAAAAACACTGGTATGTACTATCTTAATCTGTATCCCTTCAGCTGCTACGCTACACACTCACATTTCCCCCACCCCACCACAAATGTTCCGGACACCCGCACTCTCTAGTCTGTAACCAATGGGGTAAATGTGGTGATCGATGGGGGAACGTGAAGATCGTTATCCGTCACACTCTCTTATCTTCTCTCCTACATATATTGATATATTATCTCAGCTGCTACGCCACACCCAGGCTCCTCACCCTCACATTTCCCCCAACCCACCACACATTTTCCGGACACCCGCACTCTCTTATCTTCTCTCCTACATATATTCTTTCAGCTGCTACGCTGCACCCTCACATTTCCCCCAACCCACCACAAATTTTCCGGGCACCCGCACTCTCATATCTTTTCTCTGACCCATATTATTTCAGCTGCTACGCTACACCCTCACATTTCCCCCAACCCACCACAAATATTCCGGACACCTGCACTCTCATATGTTTTCTCTGATCCATATTCTTTCAGCTGCTACGCTACACCCTCACATTTCCCCCAACCCACCACAAATATTCCGGACACCTGCACTCTCATATCTTCTCTCCGACCCATATACTTTCAGCGGCTACCCCGGATGAGGATTTCTCACTCGAGACCCCCTTTGACATCCTGGCTGAATCTGCGCTGCCAGAACCAGGCCCCCCAGGCACCAAACCCACACCCCGCGAGTTTGCAGCCCTCTTTGTCGAGTCATTGCTCAGCACCAGTGACGACAGCGACTATTTTATGTACAACAAGACGACTCCCACTGAGATCCCCTTTGTGGGTTGGATCATTGTGCCTGCATGCAAGGTGAGTTGTGCCTGCATGCCCGCGTTGAGTGAGTTGTGACAGCATTGAGTGACTTGTGCCTGCATGCAAGGTGGTGATCTGTGTTTTGTTGATGTGACAGGCTAGACTGAAAGGATTTTGTCAATGTGACAGGCTAAACTCGAAGGATGTTGGCCTTATCGTTTCAGTCCAGGCTAGCTAGCTCCTCAAAAGGTAATGATAACGCCTGGTGGGGCGTGGTATTCAAGGAACCGGTCGTACGTGGGTAGAGAGCGGTCTTCTACCTCAACATGACAAGCTACCATCGCGGTTGACAACGACCTGCAACGCTCAGGGCGACCGTTGGGGGAATCGAGCCCCCGACCCTGAATCCTCAAAGCGATTTGGTGTACCACTGGACCAATTGATTCGCTGAAAGGGGTTAGCTCCTCAACACTCATCAACTAACACTCCTCCTCAGCTGATCACTAGTAAGGCATCCCCTTCGTGGGTTGGATTTTTGTGCCTGCATGCAATGTGAGGATGTTTTTGTTTAGTTGTGGAAGGTATTTCGAATCGCGTTGCCACTCCTGCAAAAGAGTTTGCCCATGTAGGGTCGGTCGATGGGAGATAAAATATTTTGAATGAAAGATTTTTCACGCTAAAGTGGTAGTTGGATCATTGTGCCTGCATGCAATGTGAGGATGTTGGTCTTCTTATTTCAGTCCAGGATAGCTCATCAACACTTTTAGTAGTCTGCTAGTTTGTATGTTACAGTCCAGAGGGTAGCCATTTGTTTTACTCGCACGTCCTCAAATAATCAAGATAATTATAGACTATCTAAAGGGCCTTGTGGAAAGAAACAGTTGATGGACTGGCTTTTGGAGGTGGGTATGTGTATGTTGTTACAGTCCAGGGGCAGGCAAAATAGGCTAAAGGGACTTGCCCAACCGTGATAGGAGGGGCTTTACACGGAAAAAAAACTGATTAACTGAACCCCAAACAATCGTTTTACCGACGGGGGTCCTGAGTTCGTGCTACAGTGAAAGTTTAATTCTGCGATTATCAGGTGTACAAGACGTTCGCTCCCTCGGTGGCTCTGATCGGCCCTCTGGGCACGCGGGACTCCAGAACTGGGGATCTCATCTTTGCACCAGTCATCGACGAAGATGCTCCCTACATAAACGTTCCTCCAGGCTACGGTGCCAAGCTGATGCACCAAACAGGTGAGACTGAATGTGTGGGTGTGGGTGTGGGTGTCTGGGTGTGGGTGTATGTGTGTATGGTGCCAAGTTCATGCACCAAACAGGTGACTGAATGTGGGTGGGTGGGTGGGTGTGGGTGGGTGAGGGTGGGGGGGTGTCTGTGTGTGGATCTGTGTGTGTGTGTATGGTGCCAAGGTGATACACCAAACAGGTGAGACTGAATGTGTGTGTGGGGGGGGTGTTTGGGTGTGGGTGTGTTGGTGTCTGTGGGTGTGGGTGTCTGTGTGTGGATCTGTGTGTGTATGTGTATGGTGCCAAGGTCATACACCAAACAGGTGAGACTGAATGTGTGGGTGGGTGTTTGCGTGGCTGTGTATGTGTATGTGTGCATGGTGCCAAGGTGATGCACCAAACAGGTTAGACTGAATGTGTGTGGGGGGGGGGGGGGCGTTAGGGTGTGAGAGTGTGTGTGTGTGTGTGTGGGGGGGGGGGGGGGGGGGGGGGGGGGGGGGCACCGATGAAGAGGTGGTGGTGGTGGTGTCTCATTCTTCTTTGCATTTGAACTCTATTTCTCACTCAGCCTAGCTTGCCCACCCACCTACCTCTCCAGGTGGCACATGAATGTCATAGCTTTCTAACAGAAGCATGCACTACCCACCACCCACCACCACGCACACATACACAAAATGAATTAATGTTACAGGTTGCGATCGACAGACCTATTTTGAGCATTTCTCGGGAAGCATGTACCTCTTGCCATCAGGAATGTCTGAGCACTGCATTGAACGTGTCCACATTGATCCAGCTTGTGCCAAGTCCAACGTCATTGCCAACTACATCGACACTCCCGGCGTCTACTACTGGGTGGTGTTTGATCCAAAAGGGGGGTCCGAGATGAGTGACTACGCTCTTGTGACGGGTACGGTGGATGGCTTCACTGCATTTGACTTCCAACGTCTTCACTACATTCTTCCATTTATCAGCCACGGCCGGACTTTGCACAAGAATTGCACTGGTTACCTTGTCTAACTTTCTGGAAACAATTGTGTACATCTGTTCAGTCCACGCGTGGAGATGCGTTTAAATTTAAGGAATCGATGAAGACAGCTTTTCAAAAACTTGAATCTTGTTATATAAACGCTTTGTTTTCACAAATAAAGTGAAAGACAGTTCGTACTGCTTTAGCCGCTTTTGTATTGCCTACAAATGTATCAGTGTTACTTTTGTCTGTGTTTGTATCATTTTGTCTTTTGGAATGAAAGGATTATGCTTTTGCGTATTTTTATGTTTCGCCGTTTGGGCCTGGGTGTGGAATTTTGAACAATGCTTTGGTTGCTTGCTGCAAGTGTGCTTTGTGTCCACACCTCCAGAGTCCTTTGTTTGCTTGTATGACATGTTATGTCAGCCTTTGATTTGAATTGATTTTGTTAATGCCAAAGACGGCGGGCAGCTTTAAAGGCTACAGCCATGTAACCAATTTCAAGTTCAAATATATCAGCCTTCAGGAGTTCAGGCTGCTCACTGTTTGCGAGCGGAGTAGACACTACTGCACCACTCTCCAGAGTACAGAATGTTATCACAGGGCCCCAATCGGCGTTCGGCCGTTTGATACAAGAAATAAATATTACAAGGGGCTCATGTCCTAGCAGTAAAACAACACCGCCCTAAAGTTTGGCACGAGAAACCACCCGCCGTCTTCCATCGCCGAAGCCTTAACGACGGGGTAATAGATTGATATTTCACTCACACTGCACGTAGGCTTGTATCAGTTGTATGTACCGGTACTACTTGTACACTTGTACAACAATCCCCGTTTCGACGAATGGCTCAATGGCAGAGCTCCTTGAACGATGAAGGTGCCATGTTCGAATCCCTACGGGTGCGCTTTAGTGTTCGTGGTTGCTTTCAACCGCCATGGTAGACCCTAAAACCTACCCTAAAACTTTCGTCCCGAGGCTTCTAACAAGAAGAGTTTGAAGGAAACTGGGTTTAGCAGCTCGCTCGGACACACCCAAGATGCTCATTCAAGAGGCATCTCCGAGCCATGGGCCAGTTATATGGTGAGACTCATAATTACATTGAACCCTTTTTTTAACTGGTCAACCATTTTGTTATAGGAAATAAAGATTAATCAAGAGTTGATCTCTAGGTTTGCAGATTTGTCTAGAACAATATTCAAGCAGATAAACGATTGTGTCCAATGGTTTGAAGGACAAATACAACTATTTACATCGTTTCCAGAGTTGCCTTACATGTTGCTCCAATGGTTCAACAACTATATGAAAGAGGGTCATGGTTCATTATCTGTATGCTTGAACAGACGAGCATGCTCAATGACCAATTTGTAGCAAATATACTACAGCCCTAGTGACCGTTGAAATGCAAGTTGTCTAATCAACTTGAAAATGGGGAGGGAGGGCGGGAGAAATCGAAACTACAGCAGTAATCTTCTCTGGAAAATATAACGACGTGCATTCGCACCTCTAGCAACCTAGTTCATCAGAACTGACCTGCCACGTCACGTGGCCTGCCAATTTGACAACCACTTGCCATTCATGTAATGAAAGGATAACAAGAAAGAAACCCAAGTAGTACTGCCGTGTTCTCGCTACGGTATAACGTACCTACGAGATAGTCTAACGAAGAAAGAAACCCAAGTTTTTTTGTTCCCGATATTTTCTCCTCGCATACCGGTATCTTAGAATGTCAAGGAATATTGGAAGGCGATGAACAGCTCCTGCTGCCACACCTGCAATCTTGCAATCACTTACTTTCTCGCGCCATCCAACCTTGGAAAGAGGACTAGACAAAAGTAGCGCGAGGGGAGAGAAAAGATGCCAAGAGAAGCCTTGCATAAAGGGCAGCAAAGACCGAAGAAGTAACTCCACCCCGCTTAACGAGAATCTACCGAAATATCGAGCAACGAGTTGGGTAAGTGGCCGATCGAAATAAATCGTTTTGCATACCGGTATTCAAACGTTATTAAAAGTCCATGGACCCTGCTGGTACCATTGAAGATCAGATCGGCCTCCCTTCCCCTTTAGCAACCAGATGTTCTGACACACGCCTTCTGGCGTCTTCCTCCCTTCTTTTTTTCTTCAGCCTCCGGCAGACTGCATAGAACAGCGCAGCAATATGGCATGGAATAGCCAAGCGGGTCAAGCAGATGTCATATTTCGAAGGCGATCTGGGAGGCGATTTACCGACAGTGCGTTGTGGATCTGCCAGGACGCTCTGTTGCCTTGCTTCGATTCGGAGACCCGAGGCACGTGGAGACTAGTTTGCAAACGAGCTTGCCAGGGAGTTGAAGCTGCGACCCGATGCGTAACATGGGATGGCGACACCAACGGAGTGGTGAGTTGCTGATTTTGCAGCTTGCCTGTGCTTTGCCAGACATCATATGGGGAAGGGGAGCAAAGTATCACATCTTCCCTTTGGGACCTCCAATCACTCCCCATATCTTGACAGTTCATCAAATCATTATTATCAACATTCCTATATCCTTGCCAACAATTTGTCAGTTGAATGTCTCGGGTATGGTAGCAGAATTAAATTCCGGATTCAAAATTGACTGGCTGATCTGATCTGGGCCATTTGGTCACATTGTCCTGTAGTGGTCCCCTTCAAAAACACTTGGGCTGGCAGTTTATTGTTTGATCCCCCAGGCCTTCTCCTGTCCATGCTAGCTTCCTTGCTCTGATTACCTACAAGCTGCCCAACCAGCAGTCTTGCCCCATCATGTAGTCCCTAGCTAGCTGCCTTACTGCCCCCCCTAATTGTATGATTTTACAGTCCAGGGGTAGAACAAATAGGCTGAAGGCACCTGCCCAACCATGATATCAGGAGGGTATAAACAGAAAAAGTACTGATGAACTGAACCCCAAACAATCGTTTTATCGACGGGGGGCCTGAGTCCGTGCTACAGTGATAAAACAGTGATAAAACAGTGACAGAACAATGATCAAAAAGTGATTAAACAGTGACTGCACAGTGATAAAAGAGTGATAGAAAAGTGACTAAAAAGTGACACAACTGTGATAAAACAGTGATTAATCAGTGATTAAACTATATTAAAACAGTAATTTAATAATACTGATAAGACAGTGATACAACAGTGATATACAGTGATTAAACAGGGATTGTACAGTGATAAAACAGTGATTTAATAGTGATAAAACAGTGATACAACAGTGATACCGTATACAGTGATTAAACAGGGATTAAACAGGGATTGAACAGTGATAAAATAGGCATACAACAGTGATACAACAGTGATATACAGTGATTAAACAGGGGTTAAACAGGGATTGAACAGTGATAAAACAGTGATAAATAAAACAGTGATACGCAGTGATTACACAGTGACAGAACAGTTATAAAATAGTGGTCTAAAAGTGACTATACAGTGACACAACTGTGATTAACAGTGATTAATCAGTGATTAAACAGTGATTAAACAGTGATACAACAGTGATATACAGTGATAAAACAGTGATACAACAGTAATACACAGGGATTAAACAGTCACAGAACAGTAATAAAATAGTGGTATAAAAGTGACTTAACAGTGACACAACTGTGATAAAACAGTGGTTAATCAGGAATGAATTGTGATTTAACAGTGATAAAACAGGGATTTGATAGTGATAAAACAGTGATATACAGTGATAAAACAGTGATAAAACAGTGATACGCAGTGATTAAACAGTGACAGAACAGTGATAAAAGAGTGATAAACAAATGGTATAAAAGTGACTAAACAGTGAGAGTCGAGGGGTAGGCCAAATAGACTGAAGGGTAATATTAGTCTGGGGGTGACCATCAGGGTACTTTAGGAGGACCCCCAGCTCTACTGTCTGAGACGCAACCAATTGTATAGCCTGCGTCCTGCGACGCAAGGGATCCTTCCTTCTGGTCAACGGACCCTTCGACGTTGCGTCTGAAACAGAGGACGCAGCGTCCTGAACAACCCTGGTGACCAAAAGTGCACAACTGCACATAAACACAGGAAATGTGGCTTTGACCAATGGCAATCAAATACGATCTGGGTCAGCCAGTTTTGTTTTTTACACAGAGATTTTTCGCCCCAAAGGGTGGGTCGTGTGCTAGTCCTAGACTCAAGGATTTGATGTGATCGGCGGAGTCACTCCTACATAATCAGGAATTAGGTACCTGTAAGTCGGTATTGTCAGATATGACAATACATGCATTGGTGGTTCGCCCCAGTTTAAGCAAACGGGCTGGCCCCCTCAACATCACGCCTCGTAATAAGGCAAACTTAGTTAGTTAGTTAGTAAGTTAGTTAGTTAGTTAGTAAGTTAGTTAGTTAGTTAGTTAGTTAGTTAGTTAGTTAGTTAGTTAGTTAGTTAGTTAGTTAGTTAGTTAGTTAGTTAGTTAGTTAGTTAGTTAGTTAGTTATGCATTTCTGTATTTCTGTATGAATTTCCTTGTTTGTTTATTTATTTTTATTTGTTGATTTATTTTCAACATTCTTAAGGTGAACCCGGGGCTTGCCCAACCCAACCCAATAATTAATGAGCCATGCCTGGTATTAAGGCATACTATCGATTTATTATTTACAAAAAACACAAGGTGAACCGGGGGCTTGCCCAAACCAACCCAATAATGAATGAGTCATCCCATGACCATGGGGTGGACGGTTCTGATACTAAGAGGGGGTATCTCAAATATAATATATTGGGTAGCCCATTCTCAACAGGCCATACCCCTTTCATGTTTCCCTACAGAACAATGGTAAACCGGCCGTGGCAATCCTTCACCAGTGCTCTATGCTTCAGAGAGTCCGTGTGTTGAGAGGTTGCAACGGTCTTGCCCTAGCTGGCTTGCCACACAGCTTGCGTGCCCTAGAGGTGGAGTTCAGGCCTGATCAGCACAAGATTCCAGAAGTTGAAGGGCTGACCAATCTCCAGATGTCTGCTGCTTTGTCTCCCTTGACAGCCTTGACCCAGCTTGGGGAGGCTGTTCTACATGGCTTCCCTGATATCAGTCTAGCCTCATTCTGCACTGCCCTGCGCTCCCTAGACCTCAAAACTTGGCTTTTCTTGACTAATATTTCTGGCCTGTCAGCGTTCGGCAATCTGCTTACCTTAAAATTGACTGGGTGCCAGCGACTTCGGGACATCACAGACTTGTCAGCGTGTAGCAATCTGCACACTCTGGATTTGTCTTGCTGTAAGCAACTTCAGGATATCACAGCCTTGTCAGCGTGTGGCAATCTGCACACCCTGAATCTGACTATTTGTGAGCAACTTCAGGACATCACAGCTTTGTCAGCGTGTAGCAATCTGCACACCCTGGATCTGTCTTGCTGTCGGCAGCTTCAGGATATCACAGCTTTGTCAGCGTGTGGCAATCTGCATACCCTGAATCTATCTGGTCTTGTTCAACTCGTGGACCTCACAGCCCTCTCAGGGTGTAAACATCTGCTATCCCTGCACTTGCAATATTGTTGGCAACTTCAGGACATCACAGCCTTGTCCGCATGTCATAATCTGCGCACCCTGGACCACTCCTCTTGTAAGCAACTTCAGGACATCACAGCCTTGTCAGCGTGTTGCAATCTGCACACACTAGATCTGTCTGATTGTGAGCAACTTCAGAATATCACAGCCTTGTCAGCATGTGGTAATCTGCATACCCTGAAACTAATGTCGTGCAAGGACCTTCAGGACATCACAGCCTTGTCATCATGTAAAAATCTGAATACTCTGAAGCTGTCTTGCTGTGGTCAGCTTCAGAGCATCACAGCCTTGTCAGCATGTAACAATCTGCATGATCTATGTCTGAATACTTGTGAGCAACTTCAAGACATCACAGCCTTGTCAGTGTTTACAAATCTGCATACTCTGCAGCTGATTTGCTGTGAGCAACTTCAGGACATCACAGCCTTGCCATCCTGTTGTAATCTGCATACCCTGCATCTGTATTTTTGTGAACAACTTCAAGACATCACAGCCTTGTCAGTGCTTACGCAACTGCATACTCTGCGTCTGCATCACTGTGAGCAACTTCAGGACATCACAGCCTTGTCAGCCTGTAGCAATCTGTATACCCTGGATCTGTCTACATGTGATCAACTTCAGGACATCACGGGCTTGTCATTGTGTAGCAGTCTGTATGACCTGAATCTGTGCGGCTGTGATCAACTTCACGACATCACAGCCTTATCAGCCTGTATAAATCTGCATAACCTGAGTCTGTCTAGCTGTGAGCAACTTCAGGACATCAAAGCCTTGTCAGCGTGTACAGATCTGCATTACCTGGATCTGAGTGCTTGTGATCAACTGCAAGACATCGCAGCCTTGTCAGCGTGTAAACATCTGCGTATCCTGCTACTGGTTAGTTGCTCGCAGCTTCAGGACATCACGGCCTTGTCAGAGTGTAGCAATTTGCGTATACTCCATATGAGGTTTTGCATGCAGATTCAGGACATCACAGCCTTGTCAGGATGTGGCAAGCTGCACAAACTCGACCTGGATCATTGCAAGCAACTTCAGGACATCACAGCCTTGTCTGCGTGTTGCAATCTGCGTAGCCTCCGTTTGTCCTATGATAAGCAAGTTCAGGATTTCACAGCCCTGGAAGCCTGTAGCAATCTTCAAACCCTGAGCATAGAAGGAGCAACTTTTGAGCAGCTGTTGAATATCCCAGCCTTGCCGGGATGTATTGTAACAGAAAAATGGGATCTTAATGATGATTCTGAAGATCGTATACCTAATGAGATATTTGAAGTTATCTGAGCAACGTACCGTATTGACATCAGGGTTGTTCAGGATGCTGCGTCATACGTCGTGCGTCGCAACGTCTAAGGGACTGTTATGCCCCGAGACTCAACGTGAGACCCGGGGAGGGTCCGTTGCATCTCAGACGCAGCTTCAGTCGGCTTCAGTGGGTCGGTTGCGTCTCAGGACGCAGTCTATTGTTCGGTTGCGGGTCGGCTGCGTCTTAGGACGCAGGCTATTGACTTGGTTGCGTCTCAGGACACAGGCTGTGCAATTGGTTGGGTCCCAGGACGCAGAGCTAGGGGTCCAACTGAACAACCCTAATTGACATACCAATGCTACATGTTGAGGGGTAGTGGACTAGTGGTTATTGCTGTATGCTGAGGGGTAGTGGCTCTAGCCCAAATTGATAAATACCCATGGACTTAATGCATTTGAATTATTGAATAGGCCGAACAACACATGGTGAATACCGTTGTCAGCATGAATTGCGGTGCTCTCACGCGTTTTATGACTTGGTGACTACTTATGTACTTCCTTAGAACTATCGGTCCTGACAGTACTATGTCAGCTTACTGTTGACTGCGTCATCGGTTCTTCTGACACGCGCTGTCTAACCTGTACCCTGATCAGGTTCCAGGCTACCGCCCCCCTTTCCTCCGCTGGTGTCCCTTTATGGTTCCACTATCTTTTGTAATAATTATTCTCGTCTCCGCATTTATAGATTGGCGTGCTGCACACACTAAGTCCACTCTCCGGAGTGTTATCCAAGCTGATAGGTTATACGGTCCCTCATTTACTACCACTGCTTTGCGATGCAACTTCCGCGAGGGCCTCCCGCTAATTTTGAGAAACTCCACGACAAGAATGGAGAATCTTGGACGCGCGGGATGCGCAGTGTCATTATAAGCAATGGCTGCGACCGTGTCCTTCCTAAGGAGGACCCGGGTCCTCTTGATGATTGGCTAGACGTCTGTGCACCAGCTGCCTCTGCTAGCGGTCATGAGAGTCCTTCCGCCATCGTGGAAGTGACCCCCCCCAATCAATCCTCCACCTTTACGGCTCCTTCTGCTACTGTCCGACGTCTCTCTCCTGAGATTGAGGACGTTCTGATGCGACTCTGCTGAGTTTCCACTCAGATTATCCAGTATGCAGGGGCGCCTCCACCTCCTGATGCCCGTTTTGACTACGACTATCAAGAACTTGCTCGTCATCGCCGTGCAGATGGCTATGCTGATGACTCTGATGATGGTGATGAAGATCTGCAGAGTGCTATGAGTGGTGACTTCGGTGGAGTCACTCCTTCCACTGCTACTCGAGTGTTCAATTCTACCGTCTCTCCTGTGTATGAGCCTCTGTTGGCACCTGCTCTTGCGCCTTCCCCGGAGTTTAAGCCTGATCCAGTCTCTGCGCCTCTGCTTGCGCCCCTTCCACCTGTCCACCCGGAGGTGGCCAGGCCGTCTTTGATGCAGAAGTCTGCGTCTTTCACCTTGCCTCCGGACCGAGGTCTGTCTGGCTACAATACTCGTGCTCGAGAGGCTTCTGCTGCTGCTGCTGGCCGCGCATCCTTTGCTGGCCCTTCGCAGGAGCCCCCTCCACCCCCCCCTCCGCCTGTGGAGCAGCCCCCTGCTCCTGGCCCTCCGCCATATGTGCCTCCTTCGCTGTCATGCGACTCCTGGGAGCATCTGCTCGATGGCGGACATCCTCTGCGTCTATCCCTGCAGGAATGCCGTCTTATCCGCCAAGCTCAACATGCTGGGGAATCCTTGGACCGCACTCTGTACGGTAGGCTGGATATGACTGCCACTCAGGCTATGGTTGATAGCAAGGGTCGCCCTAGGCCTAGGCGTGTGATGGCTTATTCTGAGCTAGGTCTAGAGTGTCGGGCTTTTCTGGGACCTGTTATGCCAGGGATTAACTACCCTCCTGCTAATGGTGTGACCTCTGGAGGGGTTGGGCGTAGGAACAGTGACCTGCGAGGTTACCAGTTTGTTAAGGTGCCACTCCCTTTCTGTCCTGTTCGTCCTGATTTCGAGCTCATTGTGCGTGTTGCGCGTTCCCTAGATCTCATCAGGAACTTAGATGACCAGCGCGCTTATGACGCTGGTCTTGCTGCTGAGTATTTTCTGGCGATTCGTGAGTCTTTAGCTCCTCGGTGTGCTCCTCCTGCTGCTGGAACTTCGGCCTCTCATGGTGAGTCTAGTGTCGATCCTGCACTGTTGGGTTTCAGTGCGCTTACCCTACCCCGCCCAGAGTTCATGATCTTATCCATGATGCTTGCCAACATGACGGATGCCCTAGTCAAGGTGTATAGGGACTTTGCTTCACCTCGGGATATCTTTTTGCATATCCGGAGGCAGCAGTCCGATGCCCTTGCCTCGCGTGTCCCTCTCTTGCTGAAGGAGTATCATGCTTCGGCCATGGGCACTCATGAGCAGGTTGACGCTTTCTTTCGTCGGGTTCGCGGTATGTGCACTGACCTGCGCAGTGCTGGGTTTCCGCAGACTCAGCGTCACGCCATGGGCATTATAGTTCAAGGTGCGAGTCTGCCCCGGTTCGAAACGCTGCGGATTAAGTATGGTATCCTGATATACAACCAGCAACCTGTTGAGTACTGGTCCTGTCTTGAGGAATATAGGCAGCTAGATATTCTTAACATAGCGCTCCCTCAGTCGGATTCCAGGCATCCTGGTTGGTCCCGGACCGCTCCTCAGTTTCCTGCTAATGCTGCATTTCAGCGGCGGCAGAAGACTGGTGGTGGTTCTGGGTCGAACAAGAGGCGCCTGGAATGCACCTGGGGACCATGCCCCCACAAGGATGGTCACTCGGAGGACCGTTGCTGGACGAAGTTCCCTGCCCTGCGAAGGGTCCCTGGTCGTGCAGAACCAACGCTTCCTTCACCGTTGCCTGCTAACCTGGCCCTTCCAGGTCACCTTACTCCAAAGCAATTGTCTTCCTTGCAGGCTCAAATTGATGGGTTTGCTATGCAGAAGTAGCAGGTAAGCCCTGTCCTATTCTCCTGCACCTCTAGGTTCTCAAATGTGTGTAGTCTGAGCCTGTCTGAGGGGGTCTGGCATGTGGATTCTGGAGCTGGAATGTCCATCACAGGTGATAGATCTTTGTTCACTGTGTTTGATGTTCCACTGAATCTGCCATCAGTTCGATTTGGTGATGGTGTGGTTCAACGGGCAGTAGGTAAGGGATCCATTGAGTTATGTAGTGATTGGTTACCAACACCAATCATTCTAACTAATGTTCTCTACATACCTCACTGTCCGGTGAACCTCCTGTCAGTAAATGCTGTGGCTCATTCTCTCCACTGCAAGATTTCTTTTGATAGTATTAGTTGCACTGCCACTCAGGGCTCTTCTATTCTCTGGTCCTTCCCTGCCTCCAGTGATGGTGTTTACAAGTTTGCATGTAGGCCTTGTTACACCACCAGTGGCTGTTCGTTTGGTGCTGACAATTACCCAGCTTTTGCACTTGATGTTGATGAGGACGGTGGAGTTGTTATCCCTACCACTCCTGAATGGCTGTGGCATAGGCGGCTGGGTCACCCCGGCTATGATGCCATGCACAGACTTGTCAAGAAGGGTATGGTTAAGAACTTACCCCTCTCACTCAACCAGGTCCAAAAACTGGCTAAGATCCCTTGTGATGCTTGTCAAAAGGCTAAGGGCAAACGTCTCCCTTTTCCTAAAGCAAGCACTACTCCGATCAATGCACCTCTCCAACGCCTTCACTTGGACATCATGGGGCCAGTTCATATTAGAGGTCTGCGTGGGGAGTTTTATATTCTGTGCCTCACAGACCAACACTCTGGCTATGCTGAAGTGTTGTGCTTGAGGACCAGGGATGAAGCTCCCTTAGCAGTTCAGACTATCATCCTCAGATGGATGAATCAGCTGCACGGATTTGCCTTTAAGTGCCTGAGGTCTGACAGGGCTAAGGAGTTTATAGTAAAGTGGTTTGAGGATTGGCTGATATCGGTTGGGGCAGTGCATGAGTTATCTTTGGCATACACTGCACAGCAGAATGCAACTGTGGAGAGGTACAATGGGGTCTTACAGTCTATAGCTAGGAGCATCCACCTGGAGTCAAAGCTAACTAAGTCTTTCTGGCCCTATGCCTTCCTAGCTGCGTGTTACCTTCGTAATCGCTTGCCCAATCAGGGAGATAAGACTCCTCATGAGCTTTTCTTTGGGGTTCAGCCTGATGTGTCGATGTTGCGCGTGTTCGGATGCCCTTGCTACGTTACGTTAGTCAATGGGAAGAAGCGCAACAAGCTGGACGAAAGGGCGTTATCTGGTAGACTGGTTGGGTATTCCCTGGTGAGTAAGGGTTATTTTGTTTGGGTTCCTAAGTTGCGCCAGGTAGTAGAGAGTCGTGATGTACTCTTCTATGAGCAGTTTGATCATAACTGTATTCCTGGGCTATCTCCCTATGACGGGTCGCCGTATGTCTCTCGCATCCCTGCCGCTATCAACGGACATATGCCTGTGCCTACGGTTAATTCCCTTGACCCTTTGCTAACCCCAATTGTCGACCGCTGCCCTGATCATGGGATGACCTTGCGTCCCAGGTCAGGGGCTGATGGTGCTGTATTGTGTGTGAAGGCACTGGGCGGGCGAGATTCTGCAGTTCTTTCAGATAAAATCTTAGCCGAATCGCAGGGGGTCGCCAGGCCCTCCTCTGCGCCACATTTCGTCGGTGAAGATTTAGGATTACGACAGCCTTCGATCATAGTGGTACCTGGATCAGGTCCATTGACTAATAGTCGCCAACCTCCGACCACCTCGGATGGCTCGCGGGTGTCTTTCATTCAGACGCCTCCTGTCGTCCCTGGTGGATTACTCGGGTCAAGGCCATGTGATGATGTAGCCGTTGCCGATAGTGCAAGTGATGATCTGGAACACTGGTCGGGTTCCGATACTGCGTATGGCTGGGGTGTTCCGGTCGACCCAGGCTTCGTTGATATAGAGGCAAATAAGGCCGGCCCTGTTCAACCAGGCAGTAGTTCTGCGCTGGGGGCTATACTACCGGTTACTGCTGATACTGCTGATATCCCCGCTGCTCATGTACAAGTACACTGCTTGTACGTGGGAGCATACATTTCCACTTCCACTGAACTGACCTTCAAAGCTGCCATGCTTCCCACCAGCCCTGACAGGGATCAATGGCTCCTTGCTATGAAGGATGAGATGGCGTCCCTACATGCCCATGGCACTTGGGCGCTCACTCCACTGCCTCCTAAACAGAGGGTCCTGTCTGGCAGGTGGTTATTTGTGAAGAAGGTTGGGGTTGATGGTTTTATTCGCTTCAAGGCACGTTTTGTGGTTCGTGGTTTTCTGCAGCGTCCTGGGTTGGATTTTCATGATGTATATGCCCCCGTTTCTTCTAAAGCAGGTCTGAGGGTGCTCCTGGCTGCCATCACTCATAGGAAAATGTTTGTTCGGCAGCTGGACATCAAGACTGCATTTCTGAATGCTCCCCTTGAACCTGGTCTGGACCTGTACTGCCACCAGCCTGAGGGCTTTAAGGTACTTGGTCCTAACGGTGTTCCCCTTGTGTGCAAGCTGATCAAGTCCCTTTATGGTTTGAAACAGGCGCCCAGGGCTTGGAGTATGGATGTCAAGCGGGTTTTGGTTGCACATGGTTTTATTATGTGCAAGGCGGAACCTGCTCTGTATTTTAGGAGGGATTCTAATGGTGGGTGGAGCTATGTCCTAACCTATGTTGATGATTTTATCTGTGCTTTTAGTGAGCTGGATAGGTATGTTTTGCTGATCAAGGCTATGGAGAAAGCTGGCTGGGAGGTCAAAGAGATGGGTGTGCCGGTTCAGTTCCTCTCCTTGGACATGGCTTGTACACTTGACTCTGACGGCAGGTGTGTTCAGATCAACCTCTCCCAGCACTCCTACATTGTTGATCTGGTGGAGCAGTTTGGTCTGACTGCTGCTGCCAAGCCCAGGTTTGGTGCCCCCATGGACAAGTCCACTGTCACTGACCCACCTGGAGAACCCCTGTCCTCTAATAGCCAGTACCTCTCTCTTGTTGGTGCTTTGCTATACCTGGCTACTTGCACCAGGCCTGATATTGCCTTTGCTGTGAGCTACCTGTCCAGGTTTTCTGCTCACCCTACCGTCCCCCTGTGGGGGGCAGCCAAGCGTTTGCTTTTGTATTTGAGGTCACATTCCCACCTGGGACTCACTTACACACACAGCCCTGATTTCTCTTTTACTGTCTTTAGTGACTCATCCTTTGCTGATGATGGGTCTGACAGGAGATCTCAGACTGGCTTTGCTGTCCTGGCTGGAGGGTGCATAGTGAACTGGATGAGCAAGAGGCAGCCTACAGTTGCCATTAGCTCTTGTGAGGCTGAGTATCAGGCCCTGTCTCAGGCTGCCAGGGAGGTGCAATGGTTGAAGAAGTTGAGGGTGGATCTGGGTCTGCCTTGTGATTTAGTTACCATTCAGGGTGACAACATAGGGTCTCTGAGATGGGCCAATGACTGGCAGCTCCTCCCTCGCAGCAAGCACATTGATGTTATTCATCACTACATCAAGGAGCTGGTGGAGGACGGTTCACTAGATGTTGCCTATGTTAACACCAAGGACAACTGTGCTGACCCCTTCACCAAGCCCCTTGATCCTGCTGTGTTCTGGAGGTTTATGCGGATGCTTGGGATGACCGCTTCTTCTTAGGGTATATAATTTTTTTTTGTTACATCGGTTTCTTTGGTTATCATTGTATGGCATTAGGTTCCTATTCCCGGATCGGGTTTTCTATACCGTTGTTACCCATCTTTGATATTCGGTTTTCATCCTTTTCTAACTTGGCAAATTTTGGTTTTTGCCGTGTTTCATTCCTTCCTATAAACCTTTGGGTTTCCATTTGAAGTTCTCTCGAATTTTCGGAGTTCTTTGATTTTTTTTTTTTTTTTCAATCTGTTACATATAGTTCTATGTCACCAGTGCCATAGGTGGAGAAGTAGTATTGTATGTCACCTGTGTCATAGGTGGAGTGTCAGCATGAATTGCGGTGCTCTCACGCGTTTTATGACTTGGTGACTAGTTATGTACTTCCTTAGATCAGACGCCTGCATGGCACTCGTGTTCTAGTAGTATACGCAGACAATTATGCCTGACTCGGGAGGAAAATGGGGGGGTTCGATCCTCCCCCGAAGGTCGCGGTGCACAGGCGGGGTGCGGATCTGATCAGTATTAAGTTGCCCCCAGCGTAAGACCATAGCCGGAAAAGCTTGGCTGTGGATTAGTGGAACCTCTGGGTAATCTGTTCTCCAGCCGGGACATGCATTATTGTCAGCTGTACTACTAGGACACGAGTGCCTTAATGGCATCTGAATCAGTCGTGTCCTAGTAGTACAGCTGACAACCGTAGAGCAACGTAAGCCTTTTTTTAGTTGTGACTGGTTGTGAAAAGAATTTCACCCTAGGAGCGAGATGGGCCTCCGGCCTAACAAAGATGAATGGTTCATGTGGTACTTGTATATATGATATATCGGGCCTAGCCAGAACTAAGAATTCCCCGTACAAGGGCAATTCAGTTAGATTTCTAAATCATGGGCTGTCGGGACTACTGTTATGTATGTTGTTACAGTCCAGGGTAGACCAAACAGGCTAATAGGCTTAAGGGAGTAAGGGGCTTGCCTAACAGGAGGGGCTTCAAACGGGTGACAGGAGGGGCTTCAAACGAAGAAGACTCGGCTGAACTGAACCCCAAACAATCATTTTACCGACGGGACCCCTGAGGTCGTGCTAAAGCGAAAATTTAATTATATGATTATAATTATGGAATTGAATTGGTATGATGACAAGGATTGATGAGGGCAAATTGTATACTTGAACTTGAAGTTGTAACATGGCTCCAGCCTTTAAGGCTGCGTGCCGTTGCCAACAAGAATATATATATATATATATATATGTTTTTCAAATGAAAGCATTATTATCAAAATATAATCCATCCAATCAGGCAGATTCAGGATTCTACCATTGTCCAGTGGTGTCATTTTTGTATGTTTTGTCTTTTACATGTTAAAGTCTACTGGACACCACGAGGGTGTATGAGACTCTGTGCTTCAACAAAAAAAAAGCACCCACAAAGTAAAAACAACCACTACATCAGGGGGGTGTCGAGGACATACAAACCAAACTCCCAACCACCGTTTTGGTGGCGTAGGAATTGAAACCCCTGGAGCAGGACCCAGATCTCAACCACTGACAGTGGCGGAGGTAAGAAGTTAAAGACGTTAGTTAGTGTTTACCCTATTTACCGATCTGTCTTAGTCGGCTGTCAGTGATTGATAATATTTGAGTCCAGTAGACGTGATGTAAATCCCCTCTTTAAGAGCACTTCGGAGACCTTTCCTTAAGCTACATTATTGATATCGTTTACTACATACGGTACAATCATTGATGATCAATGGCAAATCCTCACGACATGAATGATCTCGAACTAGGTTACATAAACCCAACCTTGCGGCGGCTCAGCTATACTAGAGCTACTAAACTCAACCAGGCAAGACTAATAACATCCAGCTGCATCTCGCATGCCCTCGAATACAGGCAATTCTAACAACATGCAGCTGTATCTCGCCTGTCCTGGAATCCAGGCAAGTCTAACAACATCCAGCAGTATCTCGCATGCCCTGGAATCCAGGCAAGTCTAACAACAGCCAGCTGTATCTCGCATGGCATGGAATAAACTAAAGCTACTAAGCAAACATCTTCTTGTACGTCGCAGCCTCCTTCTTTTTCTCAGAATCCATATGCTTCTTCACCTTAGCCAAGGCCGCTGAAGAGGTGAGTGGTTTGAGGAAAGGGTCAGTGTCAGCGTTAGAGTCAATATATGTCCAGCGTCAATGTCAAGATAGGTTCAGCGTCATATCAATAACTCAATATAGGTTTAGCATCAATGTCAATATAGGTTCAGCGTCAATGTCAATGTAGGTTAAGCCTCAAGATAGGTTCATTGTCAATGTCAATATCAAAGTCCATGCCAGCGCCTGTGTCAGCTTCAGCGTCATCGTCTGGGCCTGTATGAATGCCCGTGTCAGTATCCTTGTGAAACGTAATATTCTGAGCAAACTTGCCCCTCATGCTTACCCTAGATCCCCTTGTCTTCTGGCTCCAACCGTAAGGCATAGGTTTCCCCGACTGGTAGCACTAGCTAGCACGCGGCTCATGACCTGGCATGGTGGTCACCCATGTGTGTGTAACACGCTATACTACAGCTGTATGATGTGGTAATAACAAAATTTACTGCCGAAAAAATTGCTGGCTGAAGCTATGTAACCAAGTTCAAGTTCAAGTACAATGTAGCATAACACTTACCCTGGATCCCCTTGTCTTCTGGCTCCAGCTTTTTGCCCAATTTTCATATATATTTGGGGCATGTTAGGACCATTCTTTTGAGGTATGTAGTCAACGGTACCACAAATATGTATTGTGGTACTTCACCACGAAGCTGTCAACTGAAGGTCGATACAAACAATTTTGTTACTGTTTACTGAACACCGGCTTAGACTCTTTAGAGACACGCCAAAGTGTGTAACCAGATCTGGCCCTACCTTACTCCCCCCCCCCCCCCCCCCCTTCCCCCCCGTGCTTACCCTGGATTCCCTTGTCCTCTGGCTCCAGCAGCGAGGCCTGCGTCAAATCAATCTTCGCCTGGTCGAAGTCCTTAAGCTCAATCTGCAGGGTAAAAGTGACAACGGTCGTCGCTGGTTTGTGTCGGGAGACCCACCTCCTGGGGTGAAAGTAAAAAAGTAAGGTGGCCCCCTCAACCTCGTGCCTCGTCATAAGATGTTTCATTCATTTGTTTATCAGAAGATCAGGTTCAGTTGCACAGGACTTTTTTTACTGCTGAAGACGGCGAGCAGCCAAATAGCTGGCTGAAGCGATTTAACCAAGTTCAAGTTGCTCAGGGCATACTGCCTGGATCAGGTACAGAGGTTCAGAACCAGGGTTTTTCAAGGGCACTTTGAATATACATCTCATGAGCCAAAATCTATGAAACCGGCGATACAGACCCTCTAAAATCTGTGTTGTGGCGTGAAGTGTTGGACATTGTTTGGCCAAAATCTATGAAACCGACAATACAGACCCTCAAAATTTGTGTCATGGCGTGAAGTGTTGGAAACGTTTTGGACAACCTGGTTGAGATGTCCGGGCCGGTTGTTCTGGGGTTGGGCGTCACATACATGTTCACAACACAACATACCATTACATCCCGGTTTGGCGAATGGTTCAACGCTTTATCATTTCGCTGGACTGGAGAAGGTGCTGGGTTCAGATACCTATGGGTGCACTTCAGTGTTCGCCGTCGCTGTCAACCGCCATGGTAGCACTGTCCAGGTTAAGTAGTAGCCCTTTCTCTGCCGCTGTAAGTCAGGGCTCCCTTAATACCACGCCCCACCAGGCGTTATCATTACTTTTAACATAGCATGGCATAACATAGCATAACACATCATAGCAGAGCATAACACAACATAGCATAACATACCATAGCATAACACAGCATAGCATAACACAACATAGCATAACGCAAGGTAACATAACACACCATAGCATAACACAGCATAGCATGACACAACATAGCATAACGCAAGGTAACACAACACAACATGAAATGAGATACCATACGAGCCCCTGGCTCCCCTCATGTGTTGTCCAATATACTTTGTGGATCATTTGTTTACAGCACAGAGAATTAAAAAACAACCGCCTGCGTCTATGAATCTGGCTGATCCTAAAAGCATTTGATACTACATAATAATTATCTGCATACATTATATGTTGACCACAGCAATAGTGGAGAGAGAAAATAGTTAAATCTAAAACAACCACCTGCAACAGTGCATATATGATACCAGCTGATCAAGCTTTTGAAACCAAACAAACATTATCTGTATATTGTGTCTTTTTACCAAAGCAAGAGCAGAGAGAGAAAATAGTGAATTCTAAATCAACTACCTGCATCTATGAATCCAGCTGATCAAGCATTTGAAACAAAAATCGGTATATTTTGTCTGTTTACCACGGCAATAGGAGAGAGAGAAATAGCGTATTAAAAAACAACCACCTGCATCTATGAATTCAGCCGACCAAGCATTTGAAACAAACATTATCTGGACATTTTGTCCGTTTATAACAGCAATAGGAGAGAGAAAATAGTGAATTCAAAATCAACCACCAGCATCTACGAAACCAGCTGATCAAGCATTTGAAACAAAACAATCTGGATATTCTGCCTGTTTATCACAGCAACAGGAGAGAGAAAATAGTGAATTATAAAGCAACTGTCTGCGTCCATGAATCCGGCTGATCAAGCATTTGAAACAAAAAAAGAATTATCTGGATATATTGTTTGTCTACCACAGAAACAGTTTAGGGAGAAAATAATGAATTTACAAACAACCATCTGCATCTATGAATCTAGCCGATCAAGCATTTAATCCCAAATAATAATTCTCTGAATGATCAAGTTGTATATTTGTATCAGGATTTATTAGATTTAAAAAGGGACATAACACCCGTTTAAACTCACCGAAGCCTGTCCCTTCCTAAACAAACCCTTCACGTTTTCAGGCTCTGCCTCCAACACCGAGCAGCAATCATCATATGCAGCCATGTAATTCTTCAGCTTCAAGTTGCACGCAGCCCTGTAGGAGGCAAGCATTCATGTATGATTAGTTTGTTGTTAGTTATAAGTAAGATCCGTGAGGGAACACAGCGCCAGTCATCAAATGCAGCCATGTAATTCTTCAGCTTCAAGTTGCACGCAGCCCTGTAGGAGGCAAGCATTCATGTATGATCAGTTTGTTGTTAGTTATTTGTAGTAAGATCCGTGAGGGAACACAGCGCCAGTCACCATATGCAGCCATGTAGTTCTTCAGCTTCAAGTTGCACGCAGCCCTGTAGGAGGCAAGCATTCATGTATGATCAGTTTGTTGTTAGTTATTTGTAGTAAGATCCGTGAGGGAACACAGCGCCAGTCACCATATGCAGCCATGTAGTTCTTCAGCTTCAAGTTGCACGCAGCCCTGTAGGAGGCAAGCTTCATGTATGATTAGTTTGTTGTTAGTTATTTGTAGTAAGATCCGTGAGGGAACACAGCGCCAGTCACCATATGCAGCCATGTAGTTCTTCAGCTTCAAGTTGCACGCAGCCCTGTAGGAGGCAAGCATTCATGTATGATCAGTTTGTTGTTAGTTATTTGTAGTAAGATCCGTGAGGGAACACAGCGCCAGTCACCATATGCAGCCATGTAGTTCTTCAGCTTCAAGTTGCACGCAGCCCTGTAGGAGGCAAGCATTCATGTATGATCAGTTTGTTGTTAGTTATTTGTAGTAAGATCCGTGAGGGAACACAGCGCCAGTCACCATATGCAGCCATGTAGTTCTTCAGCTTCAAGTTGCACGCAGCCCTGTAGGAGGCAAGCATTCATGTATGATTAGTTTGTTGTTAGTTATTTGTAGTAAGATCCGTGAGGGAACACAGCGCCAGTCACCATATGCAGCCATGTAGTTCTTCAGCTTCAAGTTGCACGCAGCCCTGTAGGAGGCAAGCATTCATGTATGATCAGTTTGTTGTTAGTTATTTGTAGTAAGATCCGTGAGGGAACACAGCGCCAGTCACCATATGCAGCCATGTAGTTCTTCAGCTTCAAGTTGCACGCAGCCCTGTAGGAGGCAAGCATTCATGTATGATTAGTTTGTTGTTAGTTATTTGTAGTAAGATCCGTGAGGGAACACAGCGCCAGTCACCATATGCAGCCATGTAGTTCTTCAGCTTCAAGTTGCACGCAGCCCTGTAGGAGGCAAGCATTCATGTATGATTAGTTTGTTGTTAGTTATTTGTAGTAAGATCCGTGAGGGAACACAGCGCCAGTCACCATATGCAGCCATGTAGTTCTTCAGCGGTGGCGGATCAAGTTGCACGCAGCCCTGCGGTACACGAACATGCACAGGTTGTTAAATTTGTTGTTAGAAAATTCATGAGGAAACAGTGCAGCAGTCATCATATGCAGCTATGTAGTTCTTCAGCTTCAAGTTGCACGCAGCCCTGCGGTACACAAACATGCACAGGTTTTTTAATTTGTTGCCAGAAAATGCATGAGGAAACAGTGCAGCAGTCATCATATGCAGCTATGTAGTTCTTCAGCTTCAAGTTGCATGCAGCCCTGCGGTACACAAAATACACAGCTTGTTTAATTTGTTGCCAGAAAATTCATGAGGGAACAGAGCAACAGTCATCATGAGAAGCCATGTAATTCTTCAGCTTCAAGTTGCACGTAGCCCAGCGGAAGACAAGCATACACAGTTTTTCAGTTTGCTGCTAGCAAATTCGTGAGGGAAAAGAATAACAAATCTGATTGGTGTCAGTGTTAGTGTTGGATCTAGTTGCACGCTGACCTGTGGGACACCCACCCACCCCATTTTATTTTGCTACGCATAGCAGCTTCTAGGCAGCTCCCTTCCTCCCTCTTCGGCCAAAAACTCGAGCTAGCAAGTGTTTCTGAAAGCAGGCATGACATGCATTTGGGCTTGACCCAGTGGCTGGCTAATGGAGCTGGGTGGAAGCTGCTACGAGCAGCCCCAAAAAGAAATAGTGACCCACCCGACATTCTCCTACCTATTCAGTGTGCATGCGACCTCAGTTGCAGCGGCTTCCTTTTGCAGTTCCTCAGAGATCTGTGCAGGGCCGTCATAGCCATAGGTACGCACTCGCGCGTAGCGTAGTGCCTTCTTGTACTTCGATACTGCGCCGGCGTAGTCGGCTGCAAAAACAGAGGCAATGAGCATTTGACTACATGAACTTAGAAGCCAACAATGCCTTGAGCGATGGTGTGATAGGCTGCAAGGCATCATAGCAGAATCCGCCGGAAGGGCGGAGACAAGGAGCATGTGACTACATGAACATATGAGCAAACAATGCATTCAGCTATGGTGTGATAGGCTGCAAGGCATAACGGCAGAATCAGCAGGAAGGGCGGAGACAAGATTCAGGTGACTACGGCAATGCCTTGAATTACAGCAATGACTTAAACAAATGTGGCATAGGCTTAGAGGCATCATGGCCAGAAGGGCGGGGACAAGGTGCAGGTGACTATATGAACGTATGAGCAAACAATGCCTTGAATTACTAAGGTGGAATAGGCTTTAAGGCATCCCAGCAGAATGAGCAGGAAGGGCGGAAGGGCGGAGACAAGACGCAGGTGAGGACATGAATGTATGAGCAAACAACGCCTTGAACAAAGGGGGAATAGGCTCATAGGAATCACGGCTAGAAGGGAGGAGACAACGTCAAGGTGAGTACATGAATGTATGAGCAAACAACGCCTTGAACAAAGGTTGAATAGGCTTAAAGGAATCACGGCCACAAGGGAGGAGACAAGGTGCAGGTGACTACATGCATGTAAGAGCAAAGGATGCCTTGAACAAAGGGGGAATAAGCTTAAATGCATCACGACCAGAAGGGCAGAGACAAGGAGCATGTGACTACATGAACATATGAGCAAACAATGCCTTGAACGATGGTGTGATAGGCTTCAAGGCATCGCGGCCAGAAGGGTGGAGACAAGGTGCCGGTGACTACACAACGTATGAGCAAAAAAAGCCTTGTTGTGACCCTGAGGAGTCTATTACTAAGGCACAACTGTCTATTTTATTTGCATATGTGCAACGCATGCTGCTCCTGAAAGCCTAGACACAAACACACAAACACTTACATACAGGCACACACACACAAACACACGAAACACACATGCAAACATGCACACACACGCACGCACCAGCCTTGAATGCGTCGTTACCCTCTACCCGAATCTCAGCAGCAGCCTTGATGCGGAACTCCCCTTCTGACTGACCCTTAGGGACGACAGCCTCCTCGGGGAAATCAGGGAACTTGCCCTTTGGGAAGACAGGTGGGGGAGGTGAGGTATGAGTAGGGTCTGAAGGGGGGAGGGGGGGGGGGGGGGGGGGGGGCAGAAGACAGGTGGGGGAGGTGAGGTATGAGTAGGGTCTGAAGGGGGGGGGGGGGGAGGGGGGGGGAGGGGGGGCAGAAGACAGGTGGGGGAGGTGAGGTATGAGTGGTGTCTGAAGGGGGAGGGAAGGGGGGGCAGAAGACAGGTGGGGGAGGTGAGGTATGAGTGGTGTCTGAAGGGGGGAGGGAAGGGGGGGCAGAAGACAGGTGGGGGAGGTGAGGTATGAGTGGTGTCTGAAGGGGGGAGGGAAGGGGGGGCAGAAGACAGGTGGGGGAGGTGAGGTATGAGTGGTGTCTGAAGGGGGGAGGGAAGGGGGGCAGAAGACAGGTGGGGGAGGTGAGGTATGAGTGGTGTCTGAAAGGGGGAGGGAAGGGGGGGCAGAAGACAGGTGGGGGAGGTGAGGTATGAGTAGGGTCTGAAGGGGGAAGGGGAGGGGGGGGGGCAGAAGACAGGTGGGGGAGGTGAGGTATGAGTAGGGTCTAAAGTGGGGAGGGGAGGGGGGGGGGGGGGGGCAGAAGACAGGTGGGGGAGGTGAGGTATGAGTAGGGTCTGAAGGGGGGAGGGGAGGGGGGGCAGCAGACAGGTGGGCACAGGGTTCTTTGTAAAAAAGGACCAGTGTCTTTACGTAGCACCATGGATATCCTAGTTGCTTGCAGATGTGTTGCCCTGCCCGTCCTGATAATGCGCCTTGCCCAGTGTTTGTTTCTATGAAAAGGAACCAGTGTCTTAACGTAGCACCATGGTTGTCCTAGTTGCTTGTGGGGCTCTGCTTGCAGATGTGTTGCCCTGCCCCTCCTGATAATGCGCCTTGCCCAGTGTTTCTTTCTATGAAAAGGAACCAGTGTCTTAACGTAGCACCATGGTTGTCCTAGTTGCCTATGGGGTGCTGCTTGCAGATTCTTTTCTATTTAGGCAACCAGAAAAGACTCAAACGGAGCACCCCCAAACACTAAGGAACACAAATCAGCACTTGTGTTATACATAGCACACGCCAATACACTGAAAAGCTTTCACCCACACCCTCCATTCTCACACACCAACACTCTGACACATCCTAGTGAGCTGATGGAGTGCTGCCTGCTCTTTTTTGGCTATTTAGGCAACCATAAAATACTCTAACTTGGCACTTCAAAAACACTAAGGCACACAAAGTAGCACTGGTGTTATAGACTAATATTTTGCACATTGAAGAAAACTCTGGTGTGACAGGTGAGGTATGAGTGTATAACTGACTTATTGGTTTGGGTGGGGTTGGTTTGGGTGCTTTATATAGGGACTGGCATATCATATGATGTTGACCCAAGGCGAGTATGATATCTTATGTAGATGGTATCTTTCGCCTAGTCAGACTGCCGGCATCATATGATACCGTACGATGATATGATATCTGATGATATCATATTTCCTTCCCTACATATAGCACCTTGAAGAAAACCTTGGTGGGGAAGGTGAGGTATGAGTGTATGGCCGAACAATTGTATGAGGCATGAGGTGTGAGGGGTGACTTGTGAGGTGCATGTATTTTACAGTCCAGGGGTAGTGAAATATGACTTGCCCAACCTTCAGAACAGGACAGGCAATTTAAAAAACATGCACGAGTGTACTGAACCCCCCAAAATCGTAAACAATGGGGTCCCAGAGTCCTTGCTATGCAGACAATTGAACATTACGTTTCTTGTCACATATATATTAAATGTAACGAGATGTTTCCATCCTCTGAATCAGTCAGGGCTCATTACAATTCTCATATTAGGGAGGGAAGAGGTGGGAGGCTGGAGGGTTTAGGGTTTAGGGCTTAGGGTTTCAGCCATGTGTCCACAGCGCTATTGACCCTCAAAACACAAGGGGCTTGCACAAGTCAAAGATACACAAATGAGGCAAGAGGCAGAGAGATGGTATAACGGTATTTGGTTAAGTCATGAACTTGAACTTGGTTACGTAGCTGCAGCCAGCAATTTAGCTGCTCGTCGTCTTTGACAGTTTTTGTTTATTTACTACCAGTAAAATACAAACACGAACAAATCACACATTTTGGTTTAGTCATGGGTCCACAGCACTATTGACCCTTGGAACCCCCATCCCATGTCATCCCATTCCAAGCCATCCCACCCAACAATAGCAACAGCAAGAGCCCTTCACGCACACACCAATACACTGAAACTCTTTCTCGTACACCCTCCACTCACACACCAACACTCTGACACCCACACCCTTCACACACACCAATTCACTGGAACTCTTACACCCACACCCTTCACGGAGCATAGTGTACAAACCTCAAAGGGGCAGGCAGTAGTAAGGTCTGTGTCTGCAGGAAGTTCCCCACAATCGTAGATCTCGCAGTCTGAAGCAGGCTGCAGCAAGCAGAGATGTGGTTGTTGTAATGGAGGTGGTTGTTGGGGTGGGGGGTGGTTGTTGGGGTGGTTGTTGACCCTAATCGTAGATCTCACAGTCTGAAGCAGGTTGCAGCAAGCAGAGACATGTTTGTTGAAGTGATTGTTTGGTTGGATGTTGGAGTGGTCGTTGGGGTGGGGGTGGTTGTTTTGGTGGTTGTTGGGTTGGTTGTTGGGGTGGAGGTGGTTGTTGGGGTGGGGGTGGTTGATGGGGTGGTTGTTTGGGTGGAGGTGGGATGGCTGTTGGGGTGGGGGTTGTTGTTGGGGTGGGTTTTGGTTTATAATGTAGAAACAACAGAAGTGCGCACTCCACCTAACACTTGTGTGGATTGTAATCAATTGCCACAGTTTGGTGGAACGTGTGCACCGGTTTTAGCAATGGGAGACAACACAAGTGTATGAGGGTATAAGAGAGTAGAGGCAGAGAGGTAGAGGTAGAGAGAGGTTGAGGTAGAGGTAGAGGTAGAGAGGTAGAGGTAGAGAGAGAGAGAGAGAGAGAGAGAGAGAGGTTGGTGTAGAGGTACAGAGAGGTAGAGTTAGATAGGTTGAGGTATAGAGAGGTAGGGATAGAGAGAGATAGAGAGATAGGTTGGTGTAAAGGCATAAGAGAGGTCGAGGTAGGTAGGTACCGAGAGGTCGAGGTAGAGAGGTAGAGAGAGATAGAGAGAGGTAGAGGTAGAGGTAGAGGTAGAGAGAGAGAGAGAGAGAGAGGGAGAGAGAGAGAGGCTAAGTTGTGTAACACCTCGTTGTGTGACACCTCGTTGTGTGTAACAACGTTTACCAGAGACAGAGAGAGAGGTTGCTATCACTATCGTTGTTACACTGAAAATTGGAACCCCTTGCCATGGGCGCGTGAGGATGAAGGAGCCTTCCCGTTCGCTTGCACTGGGTAATGGTTGTGGGTTTTCCTTTCGCGGACCGCTAATGCGCCTGACCTAAGACTACCACACGACAGCACAGAGGAAATGTTTCAGCCCATGTTTCAGCCCAAGGCTGCAGGTTGGAAATCATGAAGCTAACAACGGGCTTGAACCCCCAATCTGTCTGTCAAAGCTGATACTACTGTACCAACCAAGCCTGAGCTCGTTCTTATTCCCAGCACCTACCAATCATGACAGAACTGTTCATGGCCAAGCCAACAGCAGCAAGCCAACCTAGTAACAGGTTCGAACCCTTGATATATCAGTCAAAGCTGATACTACTGTACCAACCAAGCCTGAGCTCGGTACTCGTGTTGTACGTGTTGGATACAATACCATGAGTTTCAGTATGTATGTGCATGATACAATACCATGGATTAAAGTATTTATGAGTATGATACAAACCATGTTTACTTCAGTATGTATGTGCATATGATACAATACCATGTTTACTTCAGTATGTATGTGCATATGATACAATACCATGTTTACTTCAGTATGTATGTGCATATGATACAATACCATGTTTACTTCAGTATGTATGTGCATATGATACAATACCATGTTTACTTCAGTATGTATGTGCATTCGATACAATACCATGTTTACTTCAGTATGTATGTGCATATGATACAATACCATGTTTACTTCAGTATGTATGTGCATATGATACAATACCATGTTTACTTCAGTATGTATGTGCATATGATACAATACCATGTTTACTTCAGTATGTATGTGCATATGATCAATGTTTACTTCAGTATGTAGTGTGCATTATGATACAATACCAGTTTACTTCAGTATGTATGTGCAATATGATACATACCATGTTACTTCAGTATTTATGTGCATTATGATACAATACCATGTTTACTTCAGTATGTATGTGCATATGGATACAATACCATGTTTCTTCAGTATGTATGTGCATATGATACAATACCATGTTTACTTCAGTATGTATGTGCATATGATATAATACCATGTTTACTTCAGTATGTATGTGCATATGATACAATACCATGTTTACTTCAGTATGTATGTGCATATGATACAATACCATGTTTACTTCAGTATAGTGGTAGACTTACATCTCGTTCAGCAAATGGTTCAATGGTTGATCATTTCGCTGGACTGAAGAACATGCTTAGTTCGAATCCCTACGGCTGCGCTTTGATGTTCGCGGTCGCTGTCAACCGCCATTGTACACATGACCAGGTAAAGTAGCAGTCCGATCTCTACCGCCATAAGACAGGGCTCCCTTAATACCACGCCCCACCAGGCGTTATCATTACTAGTAGCCTTGCGGCTGAAAGCACTCACCCTATCCTGAGCACCTTTCTCAGTTCCCTCAATCTCCTTGACTACACCCCAGCCCTTAAGGACTTGTCCGAATACCACGTGCTTTCCTGCAAGGCAGAGTATATATGTTTGTTTCAGTCCAGAGGTAGGCTAAATAGGCTAGAGGGACTTGGAACCCCAAAAGTGATTGGAAGGCCTTAAAAAGAAAAAGCATAGATGAATTGAATTCCGAACAATCGCTCAAGTTAAGTTCGTGCCACAGTGATCATTAAATTCTACACTATATTAGTACAATGAAATGGTCTGAGTACCATGAAATGATCAAATGAATGTGTGGTGTGAAGTACAATGAAATGGTCAAATGAAGGATTGGTGTGAAGTACAATGAAATGGTAAAATGAAGGCGTGATGTGATCTATTAATCCATAATACGTTCACCCATCCATCGATTCATCCATCCATCCATTCATCTGACCACCTACCCATTCATCCATCCATCCTTTCATCCAACCACCCATTCATCCAACCACTCATCTATCCATTCATCCATATAATGATTCATCCATCCATCCATTCATCTGACCACCCATCCATCAATCCATCCATCCTTTCATCCATCCATCCATTCATCTGACCAACCATCCATCTATCCATCTATCCTTTCATCCAACCACCCATTCATCCAACCACTCATCTTTCCAATCATCCATATATTGATTCATCCATCCATCCATTCATCTGACCACCCATCCATCAATCCATCCATCCATTCATCTGACCAACCATCCATCAATCCATCCATCCATCCATCCATTCATCTGACCAACCATCCATCAATCCATCCATTCATCTGACCAACCATCCATCAATCCATCCATCCATCTGACCAACCATCCATCTATCCGTCTATCCATCCATCCATCCTTTCATCCAACCACCCATTCACCCAACCACTCATCTATCCATTCATCCATATATCGATTCATCCATCCATCCATTCATCTGACCACCCATCCATCAATCCATCCATTCATTCATCTGACCAACCATCCATCCATCCATCCTTTCAACCAACCATCCATTCATCCACCCATCGATTCATCCATCCATCCTACCACCCATCCATATATCAATTCATCCATACAGCGATTCATCCATCCATCCTACCACCCATCCATATATCAATTCATCCATACAGCGATTCATCCACCCACCCATCTATCCATTCATCTGTACATCGATTCATTCATCCATCCACCCACCCATATATCCATACATCAATTCATCCATCCATCCATTTATCCAACCAACCATCGATCCATCCATTGATTCATCCATACATCGATTCATCCATCCATCCAACCATCCATCAACCTATCCATTCATCCATACATTGATTTGTCTATCCATCCATTCATCCACCCATCCATATATCCATCCATCCATCCTTTCATCCATCCATCCATTCATCTGACCAACCATCCATCTATCCATCTATCCTTTCATCCAACCACCCATTCATCCAACCACTCATCTTTCCAATCATCCATATATTGATTCATCCATCCATCCATTCATCTGACCACCCATCCATCAATCCATCCATCCATTCATCTGACCATCCATCCATCAATCCATCCATCCTTTCATCAATCCATCCATTCATCTGACCAACCATCCATCAATCCATCCATCATCTGACCAACCATCCATCTATCCGTCTATCCATCCATCCATCCTTTCATCCAACCACCCATTCACCCAACCACTCATCTATCCATTCATCCATATATCGATTCATCCATCCATCCATTCATCTGACCACCCATCCATCAATCCATCCATTCATTCATCTGACCAACCATCCATCCATCCATCCTTTCAACCAACCATCCATTCATCCACCCATCGATTCATCCATCCATCCTACCACCCATCCATATATCAATTCATCCATACAGCGATTCATCCATCCACCCTACCACCCATCCATATATCAATTCATCCATACAGCGATTCATCCACCCACCCATCTATCCATTCATCTGTACATCGATTCATTCATCCATCCACCCACCCATATATCCATACATCAATTCATCCATCCATCCATTTATCCAACCAACCATCGATCCATCCATTGATTCATCCATACATCGATTCATCCATCCATCCAACCATCCATCAACCTATCCATTCATCCATACATTGATTTGTCTATCCATCCATTCATCCACCCATCCATATATCCATCCATCCATCCTTTCATCCATCCATCCATTCATCTGACCAACCATCCATCTATCCATCTATCCTTTCATCCAACCACCCATTCATCCAACCACTCATCTTTCCAATCATCCATATATTGATTCATCCATCCATCCATTCATCTGACCACCCATCCATCAATCCATCCATCCATTCATCTGACCAACCATCCATCAATCCATCCATCCTTTCATCAATCCATCCATTCATCTGACCAACCATCCATCAATCCATCCATCCATCTGACCAACCATCCATCTATCCGTCTATCCATCCATCCATCCTTTCATCCAACCACCCATTCACCCAACCACTCATCTATCCATTCATCCATATATCGATTCATCCATCCATCCATTCATCTGACCACCCATCCATCAATCCATCCATTCATTCATCTGACCAACCATCCATCCATCCATCCTTTCAACCAACCATCCATTCATCCACCCATCGATTCATCCATCCATCCTACCACCCATCCATATATCAATTCATCCATACAGCGATTCATCCATCCACCCTACCACCCATCCATATATCAATTCATCCATACAGCGATTCATCCACCCACCCATCTATCCATTCATCTGTACATCGATTCATTCATCCATCCACCCACCCATATATCCATACATCAATTCATCCATCCATCCATTTATCCAACCAACCATCGATCCATCCATTGATTCATCCATACATCGATTCATCCATCCATCCAACCATCCATCAACCTATCCATTCATCCATACATTGATTTGTCTATCCATCCATTCATCCACCCATCCATATATCCATCCATCCATCCTTTCATCCAACCATCCATTCATCTGACCAACCATCCACCTATCCATCTATCCTTTCATCCAACCACCCATTCATCCAACCACTCATCTTTCCAATCATCCATATATTGATTCATCCATCCATCCATTCATCTGACCACCCATCCATCAATCCATCCATCCATTCATCTGACCAACCATCCATCAATCCATCCATCCTTTCATCAATCCATCCATTCATCTGACCAACCAACCATCAATCCATCCATCCATCTGACCAACCATCCATCTATCCGTCTATCCATCCATCCATCCTTTCATCCAACCACCCATTCACCCAACCACTCATTTATCCATTCATCCATATATCGATTCATCCATCCATCCATTCATCTGACCACCCATCCATTAATCCATCCATTCATTCATCTGACCAACCATCCATCCATTTATCCATCCTTTCAACCAACCATCCATTCATCCACCCATCGATTCATCCATCCATCCTACCACCCATCCATATATCAATTCATCCATACAGCGATTCATCCATCCATCCTACCACCCATCCATATATCAATTCATCCATACAGCGATTCATCCACCCACCCATCTATCCATTCATCCATCCATCGATTCATTCATCCATCCACCCACCCATATATCCATCCATCAATTCATCCATCCATCCATTTATCCAACCAACCATCGATCCATCCATTGATTCATCCATACATCGATTCATCCATCCATCCAACCATCCATCAACCTATCCATTCATCCATACATTGATTTGTCTATCCATCCATTCATCCACCCATCCATATATCCATTCATCCATCCATCGATTCGTTCATCCAACCACTCATCCATCTATCCATTCATCCATACATTGATTTATCTATCCATGTATCCACTCATCCAACCACCTATCTATCTATCTATCCATTCACCCATCCATTCACCCATCTTTGCTATATTTAGCTACTTTAACTGACAACATTTAGCTACTTTAACTGACAACATTTAGCTACTTTAACTGACAACATTTAGCTACTTTAAATGACAACATTTAGCTACTTTAACTGACAACATTTAGCTACTTTAACTGACAACATTTAGCTACTTTAACTGACAACATTTAGCTACTTTAACTGACAACATTTAGCTACTTTAACTGACAATATTTAGCTACTTTAACTGACAATATTTAGCTACTTTAACTGACAATATTTAGCTCCTGTAACTGACAACATTTAGCTACTTTAACTGACAATATTTAGCTACTTTAACTGACAATATTTAGCTACTTTAACTGACAATATTTAGCTACTTAAACTGACAATATTTAGCTACTTTAACTGACAATATTTAGCTACTTTAACTGACAACAAGTTACCTAAATACAGCCAATACTGTGGACTCCTCAACATTCCAAGCCCAGTTCAAGAATAAAAAATCAGTATAGGTGCGCACCATCAAGATGCGATGTGACAGCCTGTCATCCACCGCAGGTTGAGACGTAGGGTAGCAGCATGAAGCACAGGGCACGGGGGAGAGGGAGGAGAAGTTTAGTGAGAGTTGTGGTTGGCGTGTAAGGTCTCACAAAGGAGCACAAAAGGTACAAGGTATCACAAAGGTACACACAAGGTAAAAGGTCTCACTAAGGTACACAAAGGTACAATGTCTTACTAAGGTACACACAAAGTACAAGGTCTCACGAAGGTACACACAAGGTACAAGGTCTCACAAAGGTGCACAGAAGGTACAAGGTCTCACAAAGGTAAACACCAGGTACAAGGTCTCACAAAGGTACACGATCTTACAAAGGTACACACCAGGTACAAGGTCTCACAAGGTGACAAGGTGCAACTGGGTCTCCGCCCCAACCTTAGAGAATTGTGCCTACGCTTAGCGAATAGCATTAACACTTCTTCTCTGCCCCAACCTTAGAGAATTGTGCCTACGCTTAGGGAATAGCATTAACTCTTCTTCTCTGCCCCAAACTTAGAGAATTGTGCCTACGCTTAGTAAATGACGTTCACTCTTCTTCTCTCTGCCCCTAACTTAGAGAATTGTGCCTACGCTTAGGGAATAGCATTAACTCTTCTTCTCTGCCCCAAACTTAGAGAATTGTGCCTACGCTTAGTAAATGACGTTCACTCTTCTTCTCTCTGCCCCAAACTTAGAGAATTGTGCCTACGCTTAGCGAATGGCGTGCACTCTTCTTCTCTAGTGGCGGGTAAGTTTGATTGCACAGGCTAGATTTTTCTCGATTCACTGAAGTTGGGCAAGTTCCTTGAGCCTAATTGATTGAACCTTATTGATTCTCGTTTGATTGTACAGCCTAGAATTTCCTCTATTAACTAACTCGTATTTGGTTCAGTCTGATTGAGCCTAATTGGCTACCCACCGGCCTGAAAAATAAACGAACACACAAAGCAAACATATGATGATGAGTCCATCATATGACCGGCATATCATATAATGCCGGCAGTTTGACTAGGCCAAAGGTACCATTTATATACAATATCATATGATGCATCTTGTATGATGTCATACTTGCGTTTGGTCAAAATTATATTGTATGCAGGTCCCTAGTAATGGCACCCAAGTGATGAGCACTCCTCTGGCAGGATAGACAGCAACATGGCAAGGTGAACATATCTAAACACGCTACGGAAAATCACGCGCAAACATACCGTGGTGATGAAAAACTGGGATCCGTTGGTGCCCGGGCCGGAATTGGCCATGGAGAGAGCACCTGGAGGAGTATTTATTAAGACAGAAGTCAAAGACGGGATTTTGAAGTTTTTGTGAAGTTTTTTTTGGAGGATTTTTGAAGTTATTTTGGCGGAATTATTGAAGACGGAAGTTAGGGTCCTTTTTATAGCATGGCCACACAAACGTTTTAGCCCCTCCTGATATCATGATTGGGCAAGTCCCTTGAGCATGTCTGGCTATCCATGGACTGTTACAACATACATACTTTATGTTTTCCATCATGTTTTGTTGCCCGTGGCAGTGTGCCTGCAATTCAAACAACTGACTGGCATGTGGGATGGCGATTTAATTATAATTGCAGGATTCAATTTTCACTGTAGCACAAACTCAGGGCCTCCCTCTGTAAAACGATTGTTTGGGGTTCAGTTCATCAATGCTTTTTCATTTGAGCCCTTACTGTCACGGTTGGGCCAGTCCTCTTTCGCCTATTTGGCCTACCCCTGGAGTGTAACATACATAAATACATACATACATGGTCTATCAGCCTTCAGGCATCCTACTGTCTGAAGATGGAGTCAACATCAAGGCCATCAGCATATGCGAATATAAACAGCATAGATATACATATAGAGAGCATATATAAATATAAACGACATATATAAATGTATAGCATATATACATATAAACAGCTCATATAAATATAAACAGCATATATGAATATAAATAGGGAGAGGCAAAAGACCGATAGGTCTACATAGATCTATTGTCTATATAGACCTATATAGGTATATCTCTGTCAAGCCGATAGATCTATCGATTTCCCTTGTCCTACGCCCCCCCTCGACTAGATAGGTCTATATTGGTATGATTCGTGCGTACACACACCGTCTGAGCATCCTCTTCGCTGTCGTATCATTCGCTTTCATCTCACTGCATGAAGCCGGCAAACAGCCTACTGAATACTGACGGCTTACTGAATAAGCCTTTATATGAGCGAGTTAAAGCTGCCTTCAGCTGTCTTGACGATTCTCCAGAAGTTACCGGTGACTTCCGCATGGAAAAATCACTTCGATGGGCGATTTGCCGAAGATGGAGCTTGCCAGTTGTTTTGTCGTGCTTGTGACATTGGCGTCAGCCCTAACAACATTAGCCGACAGGGGATGCGTTGTGGAACTGGACTTGGACGTTCTGGACTCGGACAGCCCTTCTACGAACACTAGACAGAAAAAACCACTTGGGTCGCAAAAGGTGGGCAGATAACGGCTGAGTAAAGCAGCGTGATGCATTCGAGAAGGACTTCGCAAACGTCTTGTACACCACACAGACCTTCAAGAGGATCAACAACGCATGCTACTCCTAAATGATAGGGCTTGAGGGATTCAGGGCGACAGCACAATGTGCTCATGATGATGCCCCTGATGATGAATCGATGATGTTTTCAAGCTTGGATTGTGACATGGTTTTCAGCCAACTCTGGGCTGTCCACCGTCTTTAAATTCCAGCCCCCCCCCCCCCCCCCCCCCCCCCCCGTCCGATACCCACGGATACCAAGGATCACACTGTGACCGAGTAAAAGTAAACAAATTAGACAGTTAAAAGACTCTTAAAAGACATTCTGGATTGCTGATGGTGATGAACTGATGATTGTGTTGATGGTAGTAGGGGGGTGCTGGGCCTGGGTTGGTTTGGAGGCTACGTAGTTGGGTTTAGTGCGCGACCTCGCCAGTAACAAGCGACACAAGTGATTTTGATGTTTAAAAAAATCCTCTATTTTTTTTGAAGGTGCATGGCACCCTGAAATGCAGCACAGGACATGTACAAAAAATACCAGATTTTTCAGAGGCCTCCTTGGTGTACCGATAGGGCAGATATAGGTATATATTGCCCTATATAGACCTATATAGATCTATCGGCTGGGCCCATATAGACCTATTTGCCGCTCCCTAAATATAAACAGCATATATACATATAAACAGCATATAAATATAAACAGTATATATAAATATAAATATCAACAATACAAATATCAATATATATATACAATATATATATATATATACAACGGGAGGTGACGTGGTGAGTCAGCGGACCTGTCAGAAATGTCCGAATCGCATCCATCCCATGTCACAAACTTGACTGCAAATTCTTCCCACTGTATTGAGAAACATGTCGCACCGCATTGTGCCATTGCAAGTACGCATCAAAGTTGACAGAATGAAAAATCTCGCTGAGCATTCTCGCCCTAACTTGACCGAACATCTCAAATCAGCAACTTGACTGTAACTTCTTCCCACTGCATCGAGAAACATGTCGTCGCTGTGCGTTGTGCTATAGCGAGCACGCGGCAAAGTTGAATGGATGAACCTAGCGATGTTTCCAAGTCCCATATCGAGTTGACTTCGGGAGCAGTTGCGGTGAACAGGATTGTTCTTCGACCGAACTGAATACATGCTCACTAAGAAGAAGCTTTAGTTATATACAGTTGCGATTGCGCAGGTTCAGCCTTTTCAGTGGGGTCGACTGTCGATCACAGCTGAGGTGGCAGGGAAGCAGGTCCGATGCTTTTAGCGGAGTCGGATGATGCGCAAACGTTGTCGATGCTCATCGTCCCGTTTGCCTTTCAGCTATGGCAAAGCCCACAGCTGAAGTGGAGGGGGGCAGCTATGGAGTATGTGTGTGCTGGTGGGTGCGTGTCGGAGGGAGGGGAGGGATTAGAGTGGGGAGAGGGTGGTGGCTGGTGGGATGGCTGGGGTGGGGGAAGGGATGGAGTAAGGAAATGTGTCAGGAAGAGTAAGGGAGTATGTTTGTGGGCGGGGGTACATGGTTGGGTGGGGGTGGGGGTGGAGATAACTAGGGGGGGGGGGGGGGGGGGGGGGGGGGGCGGGGAGTACGGTGGTGTTTGTGTGCTTGTGGATGCACAAGGGAGACCATCGCAAGGGATATGCGTCCGTCAATGTTTTAAGTTGCATGTACTGCAGAGAAAACCGTTTTGCAACCCAGCCCAAAACAGGTGTGGTCAACGGGAGGGAAGGGGGGAGGGGGCGGATAATGGTTTGGTGGTGGTGGTGTGTGAATGGGTGGGGGCTTCAAGTGTAAACCATTATGTAACCAGCCCCAAATAGGTGTGGCCAAAGGCCAAACGGGCACCGTACTATGATTGGGGGGGGGAAGGGGGGGGGGGGGGTCTTCAAGAGAGTAGATGTGGCCACCGGCCACACGGGCTACCGTACTAGTATATATATATATATATATATATATATACACCATATATATATATATGTATATATATATATATATATATATATATATATATATATATATATATATATATATATATATATATATATATATACAGCATATATACACATACACAGCACATATAAATATAAACAGTGTATATAACTATCAACAGCATATATATATATATATATCAACAGCATACATACATATCAACAGCATATATACATATAACACAGCATATATACAAATCAACAGCATATGTACATATAAATATCACATACACATCCCACTGCATCACATTCCAGTGTAGAGAATGCAATGGGATAGCTGATACAGTGAGCATGGGCACAATTTCATGACAAGGGAATGCCTTGATATACAGCGGGAAGGTACACGATTCCATGATAAGGGTATGCCGTGATACATGGTAACTTTATCCAGCTGCGGCGTACGGGAGGGTCCTCTTAACACCACGCCCCTCCAGGCGTTATCTTTTTTTATGTGGTGATACCTACAGTGGGCTGAGGTTGAGGTTGAGGGATTTACCCAGTACTAACCCAGCACAACACAACACAAAACAACCCTTCACAACTCACCCCCTCCCGATTTTTCTCAACCATACCAAACCAAACCAAACCCATCCCGACCTAACACAATCCAGGTCATAGACAGTGGGCGAAATCCTTAAAAACCGTTTGGCTAGCCCTTGTATGGGGAAGAGCACCTACTAGTACACAAAAAGTACACAAGCAGTACCAGCCAGCCAGCATGCACCCCCTTGCACTTCTGTCAATTATTTGTGGAACTACTCTTGGTGACTCCAATCGGTTCCAATCCATCTACTTAGGCATGTACAAAAAAGCTACTTCACCAAGAATAACCCCATGGGTTATTCTTGACGGCAACCGACCCCCCCTTTTCAAGAGGCCACCTTGCATGGGGAAGAGCACCAAAGCTGGCACAAGCTGCAGGTGGGCTCCCTACTTCCATATTCTGCTCACCTACTGCCGTGTGGTGCAAAATGAAGTTCTCATCCTCAAACTTGTCCCCATATATAGACTCTCCACCTGCATAAGAAGGCCATCAGCATGTCAAGGAAGTGATGGTGTTGGTGATGGTGGTGGTGATGATGAGGGTGGTGGTGTTGGTGATGGTGGTGATGATGAGGGCGGTGGTGGTGGTGATGGTGGCCTTGTAGATAGACTCTCCACCTCCATATGAAGGCTATCAGCAAGCCAGGGAAGTGATGGTGATGGTAGAGGTGATGGTGATGGTGATGGTGGTGGTGTCCTCGTATGTAGACTCTCCACCTGCATATGAAGGCCATCAGCATGTCAAGGAAGTGATGGTGGTGGTAGTGGTGATGGTGGTGGTGATGGTGGTGGTGTCCCCGTAGATAGATTCTCCACCTGCATACGAAGGCCATCAGCAAGCCAAGGAAGTGGTGATGGTGTTGGTGGTGGTGGTGGTGGTGACGTCCCCGTAGATAGACTTTCCACCTGCATATGGAGGCCATCAGCAAGCCAAGGAAGTGATGGTGGTGGTAGTGGTGATGGTGGTGGTGATGGTGGTGAAGTCCCTGTAGATAGACTTTCCACCTGCATATGAAGGCCATCAGCATGTCATGGAAGTGATGGTGGTGGTAGTGGTGATGATGAGGGTGGTGGTGGTGGTGGTGGTGATGGTGGTGGTGTCCCCGTAGATAGACTCTCCACCTGCACAAGAAGGCCATCAGCAAGCCAAGGAGGTGGTGGTGAGGGTCGTGGTGGTGGTGGTGATGGTGGAGGTTGTGGTGATGAGGGTCGTGGTGGTGGTGATGGTGGTGGTGATGGTGGAGGTTGTGGTGATGAGGGTCGTGGTGGTGGTGATGGTGGTGGTGATGGTGGAGGTTGTGGTTATTGAGGTCTTGGTGGGGTGATGTTGGAGAGGCTTGTGGTGATGAGGTTGTTGGTGGTGTGATGGTTGACGTTTCAGTCGGTTATGAGTGTCTTCGGTGGTTGGTGATGGTGGTGGTCATGGTTTGCGGTTGCGTGGTGATGAGGGTTCGTGGTGTGTGTGAAGTTTGGTTGTTGATTGGGATTTTGTGGTTATTGATTTTGTTTGTGTTGGTGTGCTTTTTTTTGACTTTACTGTGGAGGTTTGTGGTGTATTGACGGGTCGTGTGGGGGGTGATGGTGGTGGTGGGGGTGATGGTGGTGGTGATGTGGAGGTTGTGGTGATGATGGTCGTGGTTGGTGGTGTGTGTGGTGATTTGTGAGGTTGTGGTTAATGAGGGTCTTGGTGGTGGTGATGGTGGTTGTTATGGTTGATTTTGTGTGATGAGGTGTCGTGTTGTTGTTGATGGTGGAGGTTGTGGTGATGAGGGTCGTGGTGGTGGTGATGGTGGTGGTGATGGTGAAGGTTGTGGTGATGAAGGTCGTGGTGGTGGTGATAATGATGATGGTGGTGGTGGTGTCCCTGTAGATAGACTCTCCACCTTTATTTTAATAAGAACTGGCATATCTAATGATGTTGGCCAAAGGCGTGTATGATATCATATGCTATCATACAAACTGCATCATTTGATAGTGTGTGCATGGTAACTGTGGGCGAGTCTGACTGCAGGCATCATATGATATCATACTGCCGTTCCCTGGATATGAAGGTCATCAGCATGTGAAGAGAGTGATAGGAAACAAAATAAAGATGGCAGCAATCAGCATGTCAAAGCGATGGGAATGTATACAACGAACATGAGGGGAATCAGCATGTGATGGGAGTGGTAGGGGACCAAATGAACTTGTAAGCAATCAGCATGCAAAGCGATGGGAAAGCACGGCATAAAGATGAGGGAAATCAGCATGCGAAGGAAGGTTAGTGATAGGGGACCAAATGAACTTGTAAGCAATCAGCATGCAAAGCGATGGGAAAGCACGGCATAAAGATGAGGGAAATCAGCTTGTGAAGGAAGTGATAGGGGACCAAATGAACTTGCAAGCAATTAGCATGTCGAATCATTGGGAAGGTGTACAATGAACATGAGGGGAATCAGCATGTGAAGGGAGTGGTAGGGAACCAAATGAAGATGATAGCAATCAGCACGCAAAGCAATGGGAAGGCATACAATGAATATTAGGGGATCCAGCATGTGAAGGGAGTCTTAGGGAACCAAATGAAGATGACAGCAATCAGCATGCGAAGCAATGGGAAAGCACGGCATAAAGATGAGGGAAATCAGCTTGTGAAGGAAGTGATAGGGGACCAAATAAAGATGATCATCCACCCACCAAACCACCTTACCATCCACCCTCCATCCCACAGACCCCAACCAACCTTCCCAAGCCAATGCTTCTGTGTGCTGGAGCCGCATTGGGGGTGCTAAACTAGCAACCTCACCAAACGCTCAATATTCACCAACTTCTCAATAGACACCAAGCCACTCACCAGTTCCATTCCTGTTGGAGAAGTCACCGCCCTGGAGCATGAATCTGCAACGTGTGGGGGGTGGGGGTGGGTGGGTGGGTGGGGGGAGGACGGTTGGCAGTTGGGGGGTTAGGGGGGGTTGAGGGTGTTGGCGTTGGGGTGGGTGGATGAGGTTGGCGGTTGGGGGCAATGGGGGAGGGGGGCAGTCGTGGAGGAGGCCCAAACCCATGAAGCTATAGAAAACCCCGCTTTCTGAATTGAACAAAACATCCCTGCCTAATTCCAAGCCATTATGTAGTTGCAACTCACTCTTGAATCACCCTGTGGAAGAAAGAACCCTAGGCACAACAGACCCGCAATAATATGTGCACTCTATGCAACAAGCAGTGTGTAGAACAACCCTGACCCCACGCCATTATGTAGGTGCAACTCACTCTTGAATCAACCTGTGGAAGATGGAACCCTAGGCACAACGGGCCCTCCAAAATATGCATGCACCATGCAACAAGCGGTGTGTAGAACAACCCTGACCCCAAGCCGTTATTTAGGCGCAACTCAGCCTTGAGTCACCCTGTGAAAGATGGAAGCTTAGACACAACGAGCCCTCCCCAATATGCGTGCTCCATGCAACAAGCAGAGTGTAGAACAACCCTGACCCCAAGCTGTTATCCATGCGCCACTCAGCCTTGAATCACCCTGTGGAAGATGGAACCCTAGGCACAACAGACCTACACAAATATGCGTGCTCCATGCAACAAACAGTGTGTAGAACAACCCGGACCCCAAGATGTTATCCATGCGCAACTCAGCCTTGAATCACCCTGTGGAAGATGGAAGCTTAGGCACAAAGGACCCTCCAAAATATGCATGCGCCATGCAACAAGCAGCGAGTAGACCAACCCTGACCCCAAGCTGTTATCTAGGCGCAACTCAGCCTTGAATCACCCTGTGGAAGATGGAAGCTTAGGCACAAAGGACCCTCAAAAATATGCATGCGCCATGCAACAAGCACCGTGTAGAAAACCCCCTACCCCCGAGATTTCCCACCTCGTTAAATATGTGTTTCGCTACTTTTAACCCCATTTTGGCCCAAATTACCGCTGTTAAGAACCCAAATGTATCGCCACAAATGGCCCTAAAAAGCTTTAAAAGCTTTAAAACACTGACCCTGGGGGAGGTTCCTTAACCCATAGAGCTTTAAAAAAAACCACTTTCTGAACTGAACAAAGCATCACTGCCGGATTCCAAGCCCTTATCTAGACACAAATCACTCTCTCTATATATTCAATATCTATATACATTCAATGTTTATATTTAAATTCAACTCACACTTGAATCACCCTGTGGAAGATGGAATCCTAGACACACCAGGCCCTCAAAACAATGCGTGCGTGATGCAACACGCAGCATGTAGAACAACCCTGACCCAATGTTTATATTTAAACGCAACTCACTCTCTATAAATATTCAATATATATATATATATATATATTTAATGTTTATATTTAGACACAACTCTCTCTCTATATACATTCAATACCTAATTTATTCCATACATATATATATTCAATGGTTACATTTAGACGCAACTCACTCTTGAATCACCCTGTGGAAGATGGAACCCTTAAGGTGAAGAGGCTTTCCGGTTGACTCCCCGATGCCCTTTTCACCTGACAGGGTGTAGAACAGAAAAGGATGTTGCATCATTGCCTATATCAGTGTACAAATAAATAAATAGTACATCTTATCACAAGGTGTGAGGTTAAGAGGGCAAGCCTGTTTGCGTGCACTGGGGGCAGCCTTTAAAGTGGGTGTTGCATCAATGGAACAGCTATTGATAAGCAATAGAAAGCAAAGGGTGTTGCATCAATTTCCATATCACTGTATAAAACAAAAAATCTATAGAGATAAATAAATAAAAACATATATAAAGAAAGTAAATATGCCAGACCATGTGGTGAAGAAAAAATATGCCAGAACATGTGGTGCAGGAAAACAGAAACAATGGATGCCATAATATGTGGTTCAGAAAAGAGATGCCAGAAAAAAGATTCCAGAACATGTGGTGAAGAAAAAAACAGTGGGGAGAGATGCCAGAACATTGTGGTGCAGAATCAAAACACATGTACGCCATGGAGGTTGTACCACATGTAAGATCATATTCATAGCACGGTACATATTGATGTCAGGTTCATGTAGCTATTAAGTCATTACGTCCCCCTTAGCATTGTCAAGCCCCGGGCACATTTGGATCCCAATAGGGTACCAGGGTAATGTAACCATCATCATCATCATCATCATCATCATCATCATCACTATTTTCATTGCATATTTCTCACTGAAATTACACATTCCATGCCTGACGCATTTCTCACAATAAATAACAATGATACATAATAGTAAATAACAATAATAATAACAACAACAACAACAACAATAATAATAATAATAATAATAAATTAGAATTTCTCACCTGTGCACAAGCACCTGAAGTTCTCCGCAGTCTTGGGAACGACATCCTTGTAAAGCTCCATGATGATTCGTCCCACTTCACATGAGAAGGTCAAGCACACGTTAGTCATGTGCTCATGTGTCATGTGTCATACACATGTTAGTCATGTGCTCATGTGTCAAGCACATATTAGTCATGTCCTCATGTGTCGTGTATCATACACATGTTAGTCATGTACTAATGTGCCATGCGTCATACACACGTTAGTCATGTACTCATGTGTCATGTGTCATACACACGTTAGTCATGTGCTCATGTGTCAAGCACACGTTAGTCACATACTCATGTGACAAACAAGCATTAGACATGTGCCTCATGTGTCACACACACGTTAATCATGTGCTCATGTGTCATGTGTCATACACACGTTAGTCATGTGCTCATGTGTCAAGCACACGTTAATCACGTACTCATGTGTCAAACAAGCATTAGTCATGTGCTCATGTGTCACACACACGTTAGTCATGTGCTCATGTATCATGTGTCACACACACGTTAGTCATGTGCTCATGTGTCACATGTCAGAAACACATTAGACATGTGCTCATGTGCCAAACCAAACAAACGTTAGTCATGGGCCAAGTAAAATAGGGAGAAGCCGAAGCAAGATTATTGTTATCGGCCATAAGCAACAAATTATAACAGAACAATAATTTGGTCCGTGCATCCCCTGGCATCGCTAGATCTAGACTCGCAGGGAAACAAAATATCCCATGCCTCTAATCCCTACTTCAACCCACGCCACCCCTTGTGTTCATTCTTTCTTTGCTCAGAGGGCAGCATCTGGAACTGTGCATGGCCCTGGCTTGGCAATATCTGAATTCAGAGAAACACCACATGCTTTGTCATAGGCAGTCTACCCGAGACACAGATCGCGAACAGATCACTTCGATACCAGGACCCAAGTTCAGCTTACGGTTGACATGGGCTTGCTGGAGCTACGTTTCCTTGCTTTTGCTCATGGGACATGTAACATCGGAGATAGGAGACGAAGAAGAAAACAGGGCATGCAGGACAGGGCCATCGCAGTCCTCTTAAGAGGGGTTAATGGTTCGCATGTGCACCCTGGTTTCCGAGGTATCGCACGGAGTGGCTTATGATTGGTGAGAAGCTAGCCAGATGCAGGCCAGATGCAGGCCAGATTCGGCTTGAAAAACATGCAACAATTATCCGTAGGGGGCGAAGAGTTCGGCACACCAGATCTATGGAGGCGATCTATTCACTCGATACCTCGAGCCCTCACCTTCTCCTCGCCGATTTTCATGTCAAAGTAGACAAGCGGGTTGGAAGCATCCCTTCGCTCATTCTTGAATTCCATGATGGTTAGCTCTTGGTGTTCAGAGTTTAAAAAAGTTAATCACGGATCAGGGGGGTGGTGAAGGCTTTGGGTGGGGGGCGGGGTGTCGGGGGGCGTTCCTGCATGAGTGGGTGAACATGGGTGTCATAATGACTACCAAGGCTCGAACGACGGCATGTTGGCCTGTGCTATAACCCTCGCTATTACCTGGTCCCCCCGACCTTCGAAATCTCGAAATTTGATTTTTCCTCTTTCCACACGAAGTTTTTGTACTTCTTACGCACTTTCGCTAGCCCAACACGTTTCGTGCAGCCTGGTGCTGGTGCTTATAGCCACACCAACCTGTATATTATCGTCGGCATTAGCCATCTCCAGTGCTGAACCACTAATTACCACTGACTACTCCCCCCTAGCTCAAGGGCATACCGCTTACTTTCTCTAGTGCTGCTTTTGCGATCCCTCCATGCAATCTCGCTTCTCTGTCTAGACCACCCTTCGCCTTCTATCCTGCCGCTGCTCATAATCCCCCCTAAAGCAGTCCTGCGCAGAGCTTGAGCCATGAAGTGCTATTTGGTCCATACAACATCGAAACCACTGTCTCCACTTGGGGCACTGAGCAAGCCTCTTATAGCCTCTGGGGCAAGCCACTCCAAGCTCTGTAGATTATCAACCATCTCCTCCATGTGTGGTTGAGCTTCTCCCAAGCTGGAGGGCTCAGTTCCGCCCACGTGCGGAGATGCGTATCACTTAAGTTACTAGATTCTTCCCTGCCAGCAGCACGTCAGTTTTACTTTAGGTGAGTGGGTGTATCTTAGGTAGCTTGAAGCGTGGTGTCCCTCATAATTTTATTATTCTGTCTGTGTTCTCTCTGCGTGCAAGCCTATGTGCTGTGTTGTGTGTTCTGTGTTTGACGGGCGTTGTGTGTGTGACTTGCGCTTTGGTTAAGTGTATGTTTTTGTGGTGTATCTATACGTGTTTGTGAGTTGTGTGTGTGTTGTTGGGCTTGCAATCGGGGTTAATCTAGATGGCAGACCTGGCTTATGTGGCTGTATATGACCCTTTTCGCCACGTGTGTAATGTAGTGAGCGGCTTGTGTGTGGTTGTGTGATTTGTTGAGAGTGTGTGTGTCTAACAATTGAGCTGATCTTGCGGTGGTGTAGATGCGTGCTGCCATGTGTGTGTGTTAGGTGGTGTATGTATTTAGTGTGAATGTGGAATTGCGTTGTTTCTTATGGGTGTTTGTGGGTGGGGCGTTGGTGGGGGGGGTATAGCAATCAGGCAGTAAATTATTTGGAATCAGGTTGTAGGTTATCCTTTGTACCTCGAAAATTTCAGGGTGAATTTACGACCAATTCTCCCGGATTCTCAGATTCCTCGAATGTCAAGGCCTCTTCTCGGCCACTAACACAAACAAACAACTGTCGTTTTGAAAATTCGAATTCCCAATGACCCTCTGAATAGCCATAAAGCCTATCTGCATTTAGCTTTGTGGGCTACGTAATTTTATCCCTGGGGTTGTGACTGTTGGAGCAGGTGTGGATTTGAGTTTAAGCTTTGGCTTGTGGAAGTACCTTATCTACGTGTATTTTTTCTTACTTTTCGCGATTCCATTTTTTTATCTAATTTCAAGGTACTTCCCACTCACTGGACATCCGCAGTTAGGACATGTCTTAGTATGGTCTGGCTGCATTGTGGTAATGGGGTGTTTGAGCTCAGTGTTCCACTCAGTTTGTGGAGCAAGCAAGTAAGGAATATTGTGTGAGTAAGTCCTGTGATATGAATGGGGGTGGGGAGTGGGGTGTGTTGTGCTGGAGTAACGTGTGAGTGGGATCCTCAGCGTAGGGAATTAATTCATAGTTAGTTAGAGTCGTCGTTGGGCAATGTATTCCAGTGGGCTAGCTTGGTCTTGTGCGCTTCCTTGGTGGCTGGGTGCGGTAAGCGGATTTGTTTTTAGAAAAGTTTCGCTTGCATTGTGGGAATTGGGTTTGGAATCATGGGAATGGAGTGTTTTGAATTAGCGTTTACTGATCTGTGGGAGCAAGCAATGTAGCAAAGATTTGTGGTGGGAGTTTTTAGTCAGGTAATAATGGCGTGGGTTTGTGGGAGTGCGGTGTTTTGAGCACTGGAGGGAAGTGTGTTGGATCCAGCTGGTACGGCAATATTATAGTTTGACAGTCAGTCAGGTGTGGAAAATGGAAGTGGTTTGTGCTGGCTGGTCTGGTGTGGGGGATTGTTTTTAGTACGTGGGGCTTGCATTTGTGGGAAATTTAGTTTTTGAATCAGAGTTTGTGATTTTTTTTTTTTGGCTGTGGGGAGCAAGCAAGTAGGGATTGCTTGTGGGGAGCTTATTCAAGGTGGAAGTGGTGGTGCTTAGCAGGTTGGGTGGTGGAGGGATTGTTGCTATAGGTTCTGGCTTACCATCGTTGCAATTGGGTGTTTGAATCAGAGTTCATCGGTTGGGAGCAAGCAAGTAATGAATATTATGGTGATATCGTCAGTAGTGGGGATGGAGTGGGTTTTGCTGGCTGGGCTGGGTTGGCGAGGGTATCTGTTTTTTATCCTGGCCGTTTGGGCTGCATTGTTGGTAATTGGGGTGTTTTGGAATCTTTTTGTTTTTTGTATTCCCTTCATTTTGGGCAAGCAATCGTACTATAAGGTACAATAGTATGGTTGGATCTTTCAGTCAGGCTGGGTACTGGAAGTGGGTTGATGTCGTGGCTGAGCTGCTGATGAGGAGGGGTTATTTCTTTATAACGTTTTTGGCTGCATTGTGGAAAGGGATGGTGCTTTGAATCAGAGTTATCTGGCGTTAGCCAGCAAGAGGGAAATTTTTATGTCTTGATTCACCTTTAGGTGGATAATGCGAAGTTGGGTAGGTGCTGCCCTGTGCGTGGGTGGTGGGAGGGGAGTGTTGTTTAGATGGTCCGGACGCATTCACGTGTCAGTGGTTGTTTTGAATGTGGAGTTTTGTTTGTGGGAACTAAGTCAATTGGGTAACTCTATTCTGGTAACTGTTTATCTCCTGTGAGGATACTTCTTCCTGATTGGTGTTCTTTGTGCATGGCTGCTTAGCGTGGTGTGAGGGACGTTTTGAATGTGCTTTTTTAATGGATTTGTTGGATACGGGTCATTAAGACTGGGAGTGGCTTACTACAGATATAGGTCCTAGCTCCTACATATATCCTGCTGTGCATCTTTAGCTTAAATGTCCTCTAGCTAGGCGTATCTAGCTAAATGCGGGCATCTAGCTAAGTTTAATCTAGCTAAGTGTATCCAGCTAAAGTGTATCCAGCTAAGTGTATGCTAGCTAAGTTGTATCATTAGCCTAAAGTTTACTCTAGCTAAGCCTTTTCCTAGCTGCTGTGATTAGGTCCCTTTATGTATATTCTTGACTCCATATCTAGTTAGCTAATAGAGCGTTCTGGGAAACCCCTTACCAACCTTTGTCACCCCACCTAGACTCACTAGAAGCATCCTCGATGACACTTCGAGATTCTCTCTGACGTCTTTGAAACTACGGATGGCCATCTAAGTGCCTAACGCTATCTTCGTCTGTGATCTCGACCCCCCCACCCACACCGCAACCACCCCCCCCCACCCCCACCCCCACCCACTCCTTGTGGGCATGTATGATGTATGTAATGTAATGTTACAGTCCAAGGGGTAGTGCTCCTCTAATCGGCTCATAGAGGACCGTGACCCAACCGTGAAGGACGGGACTAAAAGAAAAAACATGTGACTATACTGAACCAAAATAATCCATTTTTTACCGGCATGGAGCCCTGAGTTTCGTGCTACAGTGATAATACTACTTCTACATTCAGCTTACAATTATAATAACTCTTCCTTTATCCCATGCGCAGGTTGCCTCTAGTAAGTGCAAAGAAGTTGCGCTGGTATGATAAAGTTGACTTGCAGGTACGCACCCCATTGCTTTTATTCTCAGCTACTTATTTTCAGCTACCCCTGTAACAATCCACTTCCATTCTTGAATGCATGGCTGAAGGGTAACAGATACGTGGTTTGGGCTTGTGGTATAAGCGGGTAGTCTTGTGCAGGTTGGTCCTCTTAGAAGTGCAAAGGAAGTTGTGCTGGTATGATATACGTTTACTTTGCAGGTCGCCCCCATTGCTCTTATTATTCCAGCTACTTATTTTCAGCTACCCCTGTAACAATCCAATCCATCTGAGTCTGGCTTGAAATGCGAATGATGTGGTGTTGTCTTGTGGTAGTGAGGGGTAGCTTTGTGCAGGTTCCTTCTATACAGTGGCAACGAAGTTTGCGCTGGGTATGATACACTGTTTGACTACTGCGGTACCTGTACACCCCATTGCCTTTCTATTCTCATGCTACTTATTTCTCCAAGCTACCCCTGTAACAATTTAATCCAATCTGAAGCATGGCTGAATGGGAAGACATAGTGGTTGGGCTGGGTAGTTTGAGGGTAGCTTGATGCACGGTTTTGCCTTCTATAGAGTGTCAAGATGTTGGCCCTTGGTATATGAATAAAACACTTGACTTGCAGGCACGCATCCTATAGCTTATATTCCCTGCTTCTTCTTTGCGGCTGTTTTTTTCCAGCTACTATTGTAACAATCCAATCGATCATTTCGCTGGATTGAAGTAGAAGGTGCTGGGTTTTAATCCCTATGGGTGCGCTTTGGTGTCCGGGTCGCTGTCAACCGCCATGGTAGCACTGCACAGGTAAAGTAGCAGCCCGTTCTCTACCGCCGTAAGACAAGGCTCCCTTTATACTACGCCCTACCAGGCGTTATCATTACTTCTTAACAATTCCAATCCAATCCAATTCCTTCTGTCCAATACAATCCATCCATCCCATTCCAATCCAATCCTATCTCTACCTATCCATTCAATCTCAATCCAATCCTATCCTCATCCTATCCCATTCCCACAGTCCTATCCAATCCTATCCAATCTATCCAAATCTCAATCCAACCTGCTGACGGGAACGAGGGTTGTCTGGGCGTTGGTGGTTAGTGAGGGGCAGGTG
>JACBWV010000472.1:12744282-12858423 GCA_013435795.1 Chlamydomonas sp. ICE-L
TCTCTACCCCCCTGCTTACCCACCGTTCCCCAAGGACCTTATCTCCCCCGACCCCCCTCCCCACACACACACTGTTAAAAAATATATTTGCATCTCAGCTTCATCGCATATTTTGTGTGGGGAGGATTGTGAGGGAGGGGCCCTCTATTTATAGGTCTTGTAAGCCGTGTCTTGCGCAGCTATCGCTTGCGCAGTCTCCAGCCCCCCGTCTTACCCAACCTGGTCTCCGCTCAATAGCTGGTGCAGGGGACTTAATCATCCCCCGCCCCACCTCTACCTGCCCCCCCCTCCCCCCCCCCCTCCCATCCAACCCCCCCTCCGTTAAAAAATATCTTTGTCCAAGCGCATATTGTTGTGAGGATTGTGACACATGCCTCCTATCCAGCCTTTGTAGCCTGCTTGTATTGCTGTGCCTGCTTGCCCCTTCTCAGCCTCTGCTCGCTCAACTTTTCAGCGCAGTCTGGCATGCATGTACTGTGCAGCACAGCTCATCGGGGGTCGTGGCAACATTCTCCTGCACTCCCGCAGCTCAGCCATTAGCCGTGCCTCAACACAATCATCGCCTCAGCGCCTGCAACAAGGTGTTGTGTTGTGTGATGTTGAGTATCACTTGTCGCGTCAGCAGCATGCACCTGTGGCACACAGCTCATCGGCGTGATCGTGTGCAACATTATCTTCCTCCTGCAGCTCAGCCTTAGCCGTGGCCTAATTGGCCATCAGCACCTACAACAATGTTGTGGTGTGGTAGTGATGTTGAGGATCAACTTGTCGTCGCGCAATCATGACGCTGATGGCACATGCAAGCTCATTCGCGGTCGTCAGGGCAACATTCTCTGCCTCCGACGCCATGCTCAGCATCCCGTGCCTCATGGCTTCAAGCAGCCTACAAGCAATGTGGAGGGTGGTGTTATTGGTGATGAGTGGTGGTGGTGTAAAAGTGATGGTGGTGGCGATGGGGTTGATGGTGGTGGGCTGCTGGCTTGTGTTCCTGCTTAAATTGGGCTGCAGCAGCCTACCGCCACAGACAATGTGGCGTTGTGGGTATCAGTGTTTACAACTATTATTTACATGAGCATGGGCATTATCATGAGGTACCGAGTACAAAATCGCGTGTAAAGTTCTCTTTTTTTGGTCGAAAAAGAAAAGCATTAGAGGAGGAGCTGTGGTAGTGTGGTTGTAGGGGTGTGGTGGTTGCAGGGGGTGGTGGTTATTGTGGTGTGTGTGTGTGTGTGTTGGACGGGGTGGGATTCGCTGTCATTGTCTTGGGCTTGGCTTGGTTTCCTACAATATGACCCTTTGAGCTGTCCTGGAAGCCGCCCGCTCTTGTGCCCAGAATGACATCCATTTGAGTATGCTAGCTACTGATTCTCTGATGCATGTTTCTTCAAGGTCCGATCTGACGGCAGCCACCATCCTAGCTTTAAGAGCTGAGTTGACTCTGTGACCTCCATCTAAACAACAACCATGAAAGCCTGCCCCCCCCCCCCCCACACACCACCGACCACCACGCACCAGCACACACATCCAACCACCACTCATAGACCAGCACTCCAACCACGCACACATCACACACTTTTTCAATCACTCTACTTACCTGATAATCTGCTGAGTCAGGTTTTTCAATGGGCCAATCTGAGCTTGTGTCATCCTTTTGACTCTATAGAGCGCTGGAGTGACTCTTGTTGCCTTCGCAGCTAAATCGAAAACAAGAGTAACCTCACCAACCCCCCCACCCCCCCCCCCCACACACACATCACACTCATCACTCGCCACCACTCACCCACACCCATATACCCACTTTTTTCAAACACTTCTAACCTACTCTATCGACCAAGAATCATTTCTTCTAGTTTCTTCGGGCTGAGCTAGGCGCCCTTTCCGTTATATAACAATGGTCTATGGCGTGTATGCCAATTACCTAATTGCTCTGGGAGAAGAGAGTCGGGGTTCGACTCCCCTTCTGGATCCGCGATCTTGGTCGTTGCAGTTGTCGTCAAGCCGCAGAGCACCACGCTTGTCGCATTTGAGGTGAAGACCTGCCCTCACACCGCGTAACGAAGGGCGCCCTTATCAACACGCCTGCACCAGGCGTTTATCAGTACCTTTTTTCTTTCAAGGGCTGGCTGAGAGGGTCAGGCGCACCTCCGTATTTGAGAGAGAGCGCTGGAGTGTCCCTGTGACGGCTCCATGTAAACAAAATCAACGAGAACGCCCCTCCCCACGAATCACCCCCCCCCCCCCACCTACACGGACACACATACACACACACTTGCAAGCACTCTGTTTGACCTCCATCTGAAGAAAAACAATAGACCGCCCGCCCCCACACCACACAACACCACCCTCTCCACCAACACACACACACACTGTGCAAGCACTCTGTGACCTCCATCTAAAGAAAAATCAAAATAAGACGCCCCAGCCCGCCACCCCCCTCCCGACCCCCTAGACCCCGGAAGTGCCCCCCCTCCGCCACCCCCCACGTCTCCCACCCCCGCCCCCCCCCCCCACTCCACTACACATCACAACCGAACTCCACCCGATGCCCAGCCCACCGCCCCCCCCATCATAAACGATCTCTCTTTCATCACTCTGTTACCGAGTCGCCTCGTAACATGGGGCCGTACCATAAGAACTCCCCCCCACACACACATCACCACCCTCGCCCCCACCCAACACACACATAACACTTTCAAGCACTCATGTGACCTCCATCTAAAGCAAAACACTTAGAATAGCCACCCCCCCCCCCCCCCCAAGACCAAGAAAGACCACCCCCCCCCCCCCCCCCGCTGCTCCCCCCCCCCCCCCCCTCCCCCCCCCCCCCTCCCACACACACAAACACCACGCCTCCCCGACCAACAACACACATTAAGCACTTTCAAGCACTCTGTTACCTCGCATCTAAAGAATAAACATAAGACGCCCCCCCCCGCCCCACCACACACACAGCCACCCTCCCACCAACACACAATAAACACTTGCAAGCACTCTATTTACGTTACACCCTGACATCTTTGCTAAGTTTTCTCAAGGGCCTATCTGAGCGCAGCCACCTCCGACTTAGGAGTGAGAGCTGGAGTGACTCAGCAGCCTCCAGCTAAAAAGATAAGAAGAGCAATGAGACCCCTCCCCCCACCCCCCCTCGCACGCACCAACACACCATCACACAACCTCACCACCACCACACAGCCACCATGGACACTCATCAGCACAAAAACCGGTACCCTGGAGCACTCGACAGTACCTTGCAAGCACTGTATTGACCTGGAGTCTCTGATCAGTTTTTCCAAGGGCTGAGCTGAGCGCAGCCACCTCCGACTTTAGAGAAAGCGCTGGAGTGACTTAGCAGCCTACAGCTAAACAAAAACAATGAGGACACCCCCCCAACACCCCCCCCACACACACCCCCACAAGCACACACACTTGCTTGCAAGCACTCTACTGACCTGGAATCTCTGATCAGTTTTTACAAGGGCTAAGCTGAGCGCAGCCACATCCTACTTTAGAGAAAGCGCTGGAGCGACTCTGTGACTTCAAGGTAAACAAAAACAATGAGACCCCCCCCCCCCCCCCCCCCCCCCCCCCCACCCCACACACACACCACACACACCACCACCAACCACCACACACACACGCTTGCAAGCACTCAACTGACCTGGACTCTCTGATCAGTTTTTCCAAGGGCTGAGCTGAGCGCAGCCACCTCCGACTGTATAGAGAGCGCTGGAGTGACTCAGCAGCCTCCAGCTAAAGAAAAACAACGACCCCCCCCCCCCCCCCCCCCCCCCCCCCCCCCACCACCACACCCCCACCCCTCCACCACCACACACATACAACAACACGCTTGGAACATGCATACACACATGCACATCACAAACATATACACACGCTTGCAAGCACTCAAACTACCTGGCACCTCTGCTCAGTTTTTTCAAGGTCTGAGCTGAGCGCAGCCACCTCGTGCTTTAGAGAAAGCCCTGGAGTGACTCAGTCAGGGCCTCTACTAAAGCCAAACAAATGAGAACCTCCCTCCCCCCCCGCCCCACACCCCACCCCACCCCGCACCCCTCACACACTCTCCCGTATCCCCCCACACATGTCAGGCATACATCACGCTGGCATCAGTCTTAACCGACCTGGCAGAATACGCTTCTCATTATTTCTTCTTCAATGGGCTTAGCTAGTCTCATCACCCGATCGTTCTTTAAGAAAGCCCTGGAGTCACTCATCAGTCCTCCATCTGAACGCAAAACAATGATAATCCCCACCCCCCTCCCCCCCCCCCCCCACACACACACACTCCCCCCACACCTGCACCTCATCATAGCACAGAGCGCTTGCAATCATCTATCCGACCTGAAGCTCCGGCTGCTCAGTTTTTCCTAAGGGCTTAGCTGAGCTGGGCAGTCCACCTCGTAGCTTGAAAAGCCCTGGAGGTTCCCGCACATCCTCCGCTTAATCTCAAAAACAATGAGAACCACAACCCCCCCCCCCCCCCCCCCCACCCACACACACTCCCCCACACATGCAACATACACACGCTTGCAAGCAGGCTACTACCCGACCTGGCAATCGCTGCTCAGTTTTCTCAAGGCTGAGCTGAGCGCAGCCATCTCGTGCTTTAGAGAAAGCCCTGGAGTGACTCAGCAGCCTCCAGCTGAACCAAAACAATGAGAACCAACCCCCCCCCCCCCCCCCCCCCATCCCACAACCCACACCCACACACTCCCCCCACACATGCACATACACACGCTTGCAAGCAGTCTACCGACCTGGCATCGCTGCTCAGTTTTCTCAAGGGCTGAGCTGAGCGCAGCCACCTCGTGCTTTAGAGAAAGCCCTGGAGTCACTCATCTCCTCCTCATGAACTCAACACAAACTAACCCCCCCCCCCCCAACGAACAACCCTCACACCCTCCCCCCCCCCGCCCCCCCCCACACACACACTGCGCCCCCCCCCATGCACATACACACGCTTGCAAGCAGTCTACCGACCTGGCATCGCTGCTCAGTTTTCTCAAGGGCTGAGCTGAGCGCAGCCACCTCGTGCTTTAGAGAGCGCTGGAGTGACTCAGCAGCCTCCAGCTGTTCCGCAGCTTTCTGAGAGGCAGCTTCATTGCGGCGCCCTTTCTCCTCTGCAGTCTTGCCGATGGTCAGGCTCTCCATCTTGGCCAGCCGCTGAGGGAACAAGAGTGTGGGGTGTAGTGTGTGGGGTGTTAAGGGAACAAGGGTGTGGGGTGTAGTGTGTGGGGTGTTAAGGGAAGAAGGGTGTGGGGTGTGGGGTGTGGGGTGTGGGGTGTTTAAGATGATCGAAGTTGTTTGTGGGTTAGTGGGTTGGTTGGGTGGAAGGGTTTTATGATGAAGGATAAAGATAAATGATTTAATTACAATGTGCATTTGGATAATTGTACAAGATGTAGGTTCTCCATTATTTTTCTAAGAGGCAGCTACATTGCGGCGCCCCTTCTCCTATGCAGTCTTGCCGGTGGACAGGCTCTCCATCTTGGCCAGCCGCAAAGGGAACACGGGTGCGGGTGTTAAGGGAACAAGGGTGTGGGGTGTGGGGTGTCAAGGTAACAAGGGTGTAGGGTATAGGGTCTTAAGGGACCAAGGGTGTGAGGTGTAGGGTGTGGGGTGTTAAGGGAACAAGGGTGTGGGGTGTAGAGTGTGGGGTTTTAAGGAAACAAGGGTGAGCGATGTAGGGTGTAGGGTGTTGGGTGTTAAGGGAACATGGGTGTGGGGTGTTAAGGTAACAAGGGGGTAGGGTGTGGGGTATTAAGGGCACAAGGGTGTGGGGTGTAGGGTGCGGGTTGTTAAGAGACCATGGGTGTGGAGTGTATGGTGTGGGGTGTTAAGGGAACAAGGGGGTAGGGTGTGTGATGTAGGGTGCTAAGGAAACAATAGTGTGGGGTGTGGAGTGTAGAGTGTGGGGTGTTACGGGAACAAGGGTGTGGGGTGTAGGGTGTAATACATTCCACTAAACACCTGATATTAACACTTATCAGGAGTTTTTCTTCATTTTATAAGAAAGTATAATAATAATATATGATACAACAGGGATATAGGCCTCCCCCAAGCTAACATGAGCCAATTTGGCCCATTTCACACCAAAAGTCAATTATTGCTGCTCGCTGAAAATTGAGGTCGATGTTAGTCATGTACAAACATAATATATAAATGATGAATGAAATAATAATTCACATACATACATACATACATACATACATAATTTTAACTTGGTACTCACGCTCATCAGCACTCTCTGTTCATTCTGAACAGCTGTTAGAGTCTTCTCCTTCTTCTTCACCTCTGCCAGCGCTTCCTTCAGGGATCCCTCGGCCTTGGACGCGCTGCACGTTACAGGCACAGGGGTCTATAAGTCGGGACAGTTACTAGCTACTAGGTAACAGAGCAAGTCAGTGGGATTGGACAGGGCAGGGCAGGGTATTGGTGGTGGTGCAAGGAAACACGCTGCCCCCCCCCCCCCCCCCCCCCCCCCCCTCCCTCAACATCACGCCTCATAATACGGCGTACTATTTATTGATATATTTATAGGGTAGGGTAGGGTAGGTGGGGTAAGGTGGGGTACGGTAGGGTATTGGTGGTTGGCCCCAATGGACCCAGCTCCTTGTAATAAGAAGTACTATTTATTTATGTATTTATAGAGTGAGGTGGGGAGGGTAGGGTAGGGTGGGGTGGGGTCGGATGTGGTAAGGTAGGGTAGGGCAAGGTAGAGTAGGGTGGGGGTGGGGCAGAGTTGGGTCGGGGTGGGTCGGCTAAAAGGGCAGGGGGCAAGAGGGGATAGGAGTCAGGGGGGAGGGGAAACCCTAAAAAAGCAAAAGGGGATGACGTACCGAGCCTCTGCCGCTGCCACCTTCCTTTCCGACATTGCTGCCCTCTCTTCAGCATCTAGACATATGTCTTGGTACTTACGAAGTGCGTCAGCACCTGCACTGGTCTGTTGCAACTGCGCACAACGTGGGTGGTGGGGTGGGTCTTGGGTGGGGTTGAGGTTGGGTAGGGTTGGGTTGGGGTTGGGGTTGGGTGGGGTTGGGTGGGGTTGGGTGGATGTTTGGTGGGTGTCGGGTGGGATAGGGGTGGGGGTTGGGGTTGTGTGGGGTTGGGCTTGGGGGGGTTGGGTAGGGTTGGGTGGTTACGCACTCCTCCGCCGCTGCCACCTTCTTGTCCGACATTGCTGCCTGCTGCCTGCTCTTCGGCATCTAGGCATATGTCTTGGTACTTGCGAAGTGCGTCAGCACCTGCACTGGTCTGTTGCAACTGCGCACAATGTGGAGGGTGGGGGGTGGGTGGGGGGGTTACGCACTGGTCTGTTGGGTGGGATGGGGTGGGGTGGGGTGGGGCGGGGTGGTTATGCACTGGAATGTTGGGTGGGGTGGGGTGGAGTGGGGCGGGGTGGTTACGCATTGGTTTGTCGGTTGGGTTGGGTGGAGTGGGGGCCTTCCTTTCTGACATCGCTGCAGTCTCTTCAGCATCACAAGGTTACACATACACAAGCACACACACACATAAACACGCACGCACATGCACACATAAACACGCACATACATACATACATAAACACGCACACACATGCACACATAAACACGCGCGCACATGTATACATAAAGAAGCACACACACATAAACACGCACGCACATGCACACATAAACACACGCGCACATGTACACATAAACAAGCACACACACATAAACACACACGCACATAAACACGCGTGCACATGCACACATAAACACGCACATACATTCATACATAAGCACGCACACACACACAAACACGCACGCACATGCACACATGAAGACGCACATACATACATACATACATGCATACATACATAAGCACGCACAGACACAAATACGCACGCACATGCACACATAAACACGCACACACATACATACATAAGCACGCACGCACACACAAACACGCACGCACATGCACACATACAAACCTTCTTAATTTCTGCTTCCTTCTTGTCCAGATCATCTTCGGCAGAGCGCACTTGGGCATTAGCGCCGCACAGCTCAGCTCTCAAGGATTCGATGATAGAGCTTAGAGCCACATTCTTTTCCGTAGCCTGTGTGCACATGCAAGGAGAAGTCAGACAAGATACGAGACTGTAAGAAAATATATTTGCGAGTCAATGAGACAGAGCAAATTCAATGATTGGGTGTGCATTGGCGCCGCACAGCTCAGCTCTCTAAGATTCGATGATAGAGCTTTGAGCCACATTCTTTTCCGTAGACTGCGCTCACATGCAGGCGGAAGTGAGGCAAGATACGAGACTATAAGAAACTATATTTGAGAGTCCATGGGACAGAGCAGATTCAATGATTGGGTGTGCAGTGGCACCACACAGCTCAGCTCTCTAAGATCCAATGTTAGAGCTTTGAGCCACATTCTTTTCTGTAGACTGCGTGCACATGCAAGCAGAAGTGAGACAAGATACGAGACTGTCAGAAACTCTATTTGCGAGTCAATGGGACAGAGCAGATTCAATGATTGGGTGTGCAGTGGCACCTCACAGCTCAGCTCTCTAAGATTCGATGTTAGAGATTGGAGCCACATTCTTTTCCGTAGACTGCGTGCACATGCAGGCGGATGTGAGGCAAGACAGACAAGATAAGAGACTAGAGGACAAGATAGTTAAGAGTCCATTGGATAGATCAGATTCAATGAGAGAAAGAGCTTTGGCGCCACACAGGGTAGCTCTCAAAGATGTGATGATATAGCTTATAACTACATTCTTTTCCGTAGCCTGCGTGTGCACATGCAAGCAGAAGTGAGACAAGAAAAACAATATAATGTTAGTGTCAATGGGATATATCAGATTCAATGAGTGAAGGAGCATTGGTGCCACACAGCTCAGCTGTCAAAGATTCACTGATACAGCTTAGAGCCACATTATTATCCATCGCCTGCTTGTGCACATGCAAGCTTAAGCAATACAAGAAAAGAGACTGGAAGACACGTTAGTTAAGAGTCAATGAGATATATCAGATGCAATGAGTGAGTGCGCATTGGCGCTGCACAGCTCAGCTCTCGAAGATTGGATGATAGAGAGTGGAGCCACATTCATTCCGTAGACTGCATGTGCACAAGCAAGCAGAAGTGAGACAAGAAAGGCATGATAAGAGTCAATGAGTGGTTGCGCATCAGCGCTGCACAGCTCAGCTCTCGAAGATTGGATGATAGAGTTCAGATCCACATTCTTTCCGTAGACTGCATATGCAAGCACAAGTCAGACAAGAAAGATAAGACAGGCACCATGAGATAGATAGATAGATAGATAGATAGATAGATAGATAGATAGATAGATAAAATTCAATGCTGGATCACAGAGCCACATTCTTTCCGTAGACTGCATATGCAAGCAGAAGACAGACAAGAAAGATAAGACAGGTACCATGAGATAGATAGATAGATAGATAAGATTCAATGTTGGATCACAGAGCCATATTCTTTTCCGTAGACTGCATATGCAAGCAGAAGTCAGACAATAAAGATGAGACAGGTACGATGATATATATATATATATATATATATATATATATACTAGTACGGTAGCCCGTGTCGCCGGTGGCCACACCTACTCTCACGAAGAGCCCCCCCCCCCCCCCCCCCCCCCCCAATCATAGTACGGTGCCCGTTTGGCCTTTGGCCACACCTATTTGGGGCTGGTTACATAATGGTTTACACTTGAAGCCCCCCCCCCCCCCCCCCCCCCCCATTCACACACCACCACCACCAAACCATTATCCGCCCCCTCCCCCCTTCCCTCCCGTTGGCCACACCTGTTTTGGGCTGGGTTGCAAAACGGTTTTCTCTGCAGTGCATGCAACTTCAAACATTGATGGACGCATATCCCTTGCGATGGTCTCCCTTGTGCACCCACAAGCACATAAACACCACTGTACTACTCCCCCCCCCCCCCCCCCCCCCCAGTTATCTCCACCACCCTACCCCCACCCAACCATGTACCCCCCGCCCACAAACATACTCCCTTACTCTTCCTGACATATTTCCTGACTCCATCCCTTCCCCCACCCCAGCCATCCCACCAGCCCCCACCCTCTCCCCACTCTCATCCCTCCCCTCCCTCCTACACGCACCCACCAGCACACACATACTCCATATCTGCCTCCCTCCACTTCAGCTGTGGGCTTTGCCATAGCTGAAAGGCGAACGGGACGATGGGCATCGACAACGTTTGCGCATCATCCGAATCCGCTAAAAGCATCGGACCTGCTTCCCTGCCACCTCAGCTGTGATCGATAGTCGACCCCACTGAAAAAGCTGAACCTGCGCAATCGCAACTGTATATAACTAAAGCTTCGTCTTAGCGATCATGTATTCAGTTCGGCCGATGAACAATCCTGTTCACCGCAACTGCTCCCGAAGTCAACTCGATCTGAGACTTGGAAAAATCGCTAGGTTCATCCATTCAACATTGCCGCGTGCTCGCTATTGCACAATGCACAGCGACGACATGTTTCTCGATGCAGTGGGAAGAAGTTGCTGTCAAGTTGCTGATTTGAGATGTTCGCTTAAGTTAGGGTGAGAGTGCTCAGCAAGATTTTTTACTCGGTCAACTTGATGCGTACTTGCTATGGCACAATGCGGAGCGACATATTTCTCAATGCAGTGGGAAGATTTTGCAGTCAAGTTTGTGACATGGGATGGATGCGATTCGGGCATTTCTGACAGGTCGTCTGACTCACCACGTCACCTCCCGTTGTGCGCAGCGACAGGTCTCTTGACGCAAGGGAAAGGTCTTGCAGAGATGCAGGGGAAAAAGCTTGTAGGAAGACGAACTGTAGCGCTACAGAAATCAGGTGGATGAACTCAGGCGGGAAAAGGAGAAATCGGGCGGGATGCGCAACAGGTAGAATACGCAGGAGGCAAAGGTTGCATAAGGCAGAATTCGCAGGAGGCCAATCAGGCAGAAGTTGAAGCAGGAGGGATTAAAAGCGTGAATTGACTGAGCGGGAATTGGCTGGGCCGGAAGTCGGTTAAGTCGGTTGCGCGATGACACCACCACGACCACGACCACGACCACCACCACGACCATGATTTCTTTATATATATATATATATATATATATATATATATATATATATACTAGCATCTGAGCCCGTCGTACCGACGGGAGGACCACCCCCGTGGCCACGTCAGCGACAGGTCTCGAAAAATCCAGATCCGAAAACGGGTAACTCCAAAACGGGTTATTCCGAAACCACTGCCCCTGGCCACGTCAGCGAAAGGCAGCCAGGGAGCGGGCAAGAGTGCGTGAAAGCGCAAGAGAAGGAGAAAGGAATGCTGCGAGGGGGGGAGGGGAGCTGCATGCGAAGTTATTGACAGGGGCAGCGAAATTTGTAGGAAACAGTTTGGGCAGATGAACAAAGGGAGGCTACACCGTTGAATATAGAGGGACTCAGGCAGCGAGCACCGAAAATAGCAGAAGTACGCAGGAAAAGTCGGTTATTAGAACGGAAATGGACGGAGCAGGTGTTCGAGGAGGAATAACAGGTCAGCTTCATTTATCAGAGGGCAGGAAGGTCGTTCTTCCTGTGGTGCCCCAGAAATCAAGATCCAGGATTCGGGCCACCTGGGCGACAGGTCGGCAAGATATGGAGAATCGAGATCGGGAAACCCAGAAAAACCACGACGCCTACTATCGCTCTACTTTATATAATAATATATATAATATATATATATATATATATATAATAATATATATATATATATATTATATATATATATATATATATGTATATATATGTATATATATGATTCAATGTGGAGCTCAGAGCCACATTCTTCTACATACCCACACCCCAGCACCGACATACAAACATCCCCACCCCCCACACACATCTGACCAACACACATCCCCCCCACCCCCCCACATCCGACCAACACACATCCCCCCCCACCCCCCCACATCCGACCAACACACAAAAAACCTCGTCACTGCATCCAGCCTTGCTTTAAAATTTCCCCCATCCACTGCCACTTCCCGCCCACGCACACACTCCACATCCCACATCCCACGGCCCCAACCCCCCCCCCCACACACACAGAAGCTGCATCCCACATCCCCCACACACCCACCCACCCACCCACACCACACACAACAAAGCTTCCTCACCGCATCCAGCCTTGCTCTTGACTTTTCCTCCTCCATGGCCACCTCCTGAAGCTGCGTCACCTGCTGCCTTATATCTGCAAACTCCTATTTGTGCCTGAGACGCTCCTCCCACCTTCCCCCCCCCCCCCATCCTACCCCCCACACACACACACTCACACTATACCCCAATCACACATAAAAGCTCTGCTCTCAACTTCTCCTCCCCCACGGCGACCTCCTGAAGCTGCGCCACCTGCTGCCTCATATATGCAAGCCCCCCCCCCCCCCCCCCCCCCCACACACACACACACACTACCTCCCACGCAAAATCTCCCTCACCGCATCCAGCCTCGCTCTCAACTTCTCCTCCTCCACGGCCACCTCCTGAAGCTGCGCCACCTGCTGCCTCATACCTGCAAGCTCCCCCCCCCCCCCCCCCCCCCCCCCCACACACACACACACTCCCACCCACCCCACACACAACTCCCACATATGCACAAAATACTCCTCACCGCATCCAGCTTCGCTCTCAACTTCTCCTCCTCCGCGGCCACCTCCTGAATCTGCGCCATCTGGTGGGTGGTGGTGGTGGGTGGTGATGGGTGGTGATGGGTGGTGGTGGTGGTGATGGGTGGTGGTGGGTGGTGGTGGTGATGGGTGGTGGTTGGTGGTGGTGGGTGGTGGTGGGTGGTGATGGGTGGTGACGGGTGGTGGTGGTGGTGATGGGTGGTGGTGGGTGGTGGTGGTGGTGATGGGTGGTGGTGGGTGGTGGTGGTGATGGGTGGTGGTGGGTGTGGTGGTGGAGGGTGGGTGGGGGGTAACAGATAACAGCTAATTACCAGGCAGTGAATACAAGGGATCTAAGTTGAAATTTGCAAGAAGAGAAATCAACAGTAAGAGGCGATGAGAGAAAGGGACAAATGATTACAAGTCGCTCCCCCCCCCCCCCCCCCCCCCCCCCCCCTCACACACACACACACACACACACACACACACACTACCCACTAAAATGTAATCATCCCCACCTGCTGGCTCATATCTGCAAGCTGTTCACTGTGGTTGAGGCGCTCGGCCTCGAGACGTTGTAGTTTGGCCAGCATCGCAGCATTGCCAGCGGCAAAGGAAGCCTGAGAATGACAGACAAGGTGTTGGGCATTTCAATATCGTTGGGGTTGAGAAGCGGAGCCTTTTTCTTTCTTTTTTTCTTTTTCGTTTTGTGTTTCTTTTTTTCATTTTTTTCTTTTCTTTTAGATGTTGTTGTTGTTGTTGTTGTTGTTGTTGTTGTTGTTGTTGTTGTCGTTGTTATTGCTGGTGGTATTGGTGGTGTTGGTTTGTTGTTGTTGTTGTTGTCGTTGTTATTGCTGGTGGTGTTGGTGGTGTTCGTTCGTGAGTGGATAGTTAGGATATCACACAAGGTGAAAGTGATAAAATAAAAATAAAATATTATAAATAAAATAAAATATTATAAATAAAATAAAATATTATAAATAAAATAAAAATAAAAATATGGTTAGGATATCACACAAGGTGAAAGTGATCAAGGGTGTGGGCATCCCCGTCATTGGTTCAAAGCCTAGTGTGCCCCCTGGTTCCGTGAGGACTGCATGGGGGGACTTGGAATTGGACGACAATTTAATTAAATTCACTTCATTTCAATTTACTTCACTCGAAGGGTGCGTGCAACCATCTCACATACCCTTTTGCATCCCATTCTCCCTCCACCTCATGAGAGTTTGCATGCAACAATTAGATTCATTTAAATTTAAGGGTGCGTGCAGCGATCTCATATGCCCTACCTTATCCCCTTCTCCTTCTGTCACATGAGAGTTTGCACGCAACAATTCAATTCACTTCATTTAATTTCAATTGAAGGGTGTGTGCAGCTATCTCACATGCTCTACATCATCCCCATCTCCCTCCAACTCATGCAAGTTTGCATGTAACCATTAAATCCACTCCAACTGAAGGGTGCGTGCAGCGCGCTCAGATGCCCTACCTCATCCCCGTCTCCCTTTGCCTCCCCTCAAGATAGTTGGCTAAAAAAAAATCACTTCATTTCAAATAAAGGGTGCTTGCAGCGTTCACACATGCCCTTCCTCATCCCCGCCTCCCTCTGTCTCTAGCTCACCAGAGTGTGCATGCAACCATTAAATTAGTTTCAACTGAAGGGTGCGTGCACGTTGACATGCCCTACCTCATCCCCGTCTCCCTCTGCCTCCACCTCACAAGAGTTTGCATGTGACCATTACATTAATTACGACTTAAGGGTGCGTGCACGATCACATGCCCTACCTCATCCCCGTCTCCCTCTGTCTCCACCTCACAAGAGTTGGCATGTAACCATTAAATTAATTTCAAGTGAAGGGTGCGTGCAGCGCGCACACATGCCCTACCTCATCCCTGTCTCCCTCTGTCTCCACCTCACAAGAGTTTGCATGTAACCACTAAATCAATTTCAACTGAAGGGTGCGTGCACGTTGACATGCCCTACCTCATCCCCGTCTCCCTCTGTCTGCAGCTCATGAGAACCATCAGCAGCACCCAAGTGCTTAAACGCTTCCATAGATTCAGCAACACTGATGTCCCCCTCGCACCGTCGGACCTGCAAGCATGTATATGTGTGTGTGTGTGTGAGTGTATGTATGTGTGTGTGTATGTGTGTGTGCATGTGTGTGTGTATGTATGTGTGTGTGTATGTGTGTATATGTGTGTGTATGTGTGTGTATATGTGTGTATATGCGTGTGTGTAAATGCGCGTGTGTGTGTGTGTATGTGTATCAGAGCCGACTTGTGCCTTTCTGTTTAAAAGATTCTTTTAAAGGCAGGATGCCCCCTCACATCGTCGGACCTGCAAGCAAGCGATACAGGATCTGGGCTTGTGGGGGGGTGGGATGTTGCTTTCTGACCTGGTAGCCACAAAACAGGTAGATCCTAAAGCTGCTCCATGCCCGCATCCAGTTCAAGGTAGAGCTTGCCAGAAGACACCTTGGGTAGCCCTGACAGGAAACAACGCCCAACCCATCCCACCCACCCACCTGCTTGCTGAGCGATGTTGTTGCCGCCATGTAGTGTTCAAACTACTCCGTGGCCGAATTCAACTCAGCGAACAGCTGGCTTGTGGCTTCCTTGGGTAGGCCTAAAAACAAACGAACAAACAACACCCAGCCCACCCCACACCCACCTGCTTGCTGAGCGATGATCTTGCCGCCATGTAGTGTTCAAACTACTCCGTGGCCAAATTCAATTCAGCGGACAGCTGGCTTGTAGCTTCCTTGGGTAGCCCTGAAAACAAACAACGCCCCCCCCCCCCCACACACACACACCCACCCACCTGCTTGCTGAGCGATGTTGTTGCCGCCATGTCATCTTCAAACTCCTCCATGCCCTCATTCAGTTCACAGGAGAGCTGGCTGGCAGCCACCTTAAGGAGCCCAGAAAGGTAACAACGCCCACCCCACCCCACCCACCTGCTTGCTGAGCGATGTTGTTGCTGCCATGTAGTGTTCTAACTGCTCCATTGCTGCATTCAGTTCACAGGAGAGCTTGCTTGCAGCCGCCTCTGCTTCGCTGGTGAGTGCTGTAGGGGTGGTGCCCATTTCAGAACCTGGTTAGCACGAGGCACAGTCAAAGATTGTGACAGGTAGTTGTGTGTGGGGGGGGGGGGCTGGGGGGGGGGGGGGGGCAGCTGCTTCTGCTTTGCTGGTGAGTGCTCCAGGGGTGGTGCCCATTTCAGAACCTGGTTAGCACGAGGCACAGTCAAAGATTGTGACAGGTAGTTGTGTGTGTGTGGGGTGGGCTGGATGGGGGTGGGGGTGGGGGGGGCAGCTGCTTCTACTTTGCTGGTAAGTGCTGTAGGGGTGGTGCCCATTTCAGAACCTGGTTAGCACGAGGCACAGTCAAAGATTGTGACAGGTAGTTGTGTGTGTGTGGGGTGGGCTGGATGGGGGTGGGGGTGGGGGGGGGGGGGCAGCTGCTTCTACTTTGCTGGTAAGTGCTGTAGGGGTGGTGCCCATTTCAGAACCTGGTTAGCACGAGGCACAGTCAAAGATTGTGACAGGTAGTCGTGTGGGGGGGGGGGGCAGCTGCTTCTGCTTTGCTGGTGAGTGCTCTAGGGGTGGTGCCCATTTCAGAATCTGGGTAGCAAGAGGCGAAGTCAAATATTGTGACAGAGAGTTGTGCCATTGTGTGGGGGGCTGGGGTGGTGGGTGGGGGGGGATCAGCTGCCTCTGCTTTGCTGGTAAGTGCTCTAGGGGTGGTGCCTATGTCAGAATCTGGATAGCAAGAGGTCGATGACTGTGTTGTTGACGCCAACAAGAGGAGTAGCATAGCACACTGGGACCGCTAGGCAAGCAAGTGTGGGTTTGGGGTTGGGGTTGAGTTTGGGTGGGGCATTACAGACCTGGTTAGAAAGGAGCAAAGTGAATGCTTTTGTCAGAGAAGAGTAGAAGAGCGAGCTGGGATCAATAAGCAAGCAAGTGGGGGGTGGGGGTGGGGTTCAGGTTGGGATTGGAGTTGGAATTGGGGTTAAGGTTGGGATGAAGTTTGAGGTTGTAGGTGGGGTCGGGTTTGGGATGGAGTTTGGGGTTGGGGTTGGGCTTGGGGTTGAGGTTGGGGTTGGAGTTTGGGGTGGGGATTGGGGTTAGTTTGGGTGGGTGTGGGGGTTGGGGGTTGGGATTGGGGTTGGGTTGGGTGGGGTTGGGGGCTGGGGTTGGGGGATTACATAACTGGTTAGCAAGGAGCAAAGTGAATTATTGCGTCAGAGATGTGAGGAAAAGCGAGCTGTGATCGATAGACAAGCAAGTAGGGGGTGGGCCGGGGTGATAGGTCGAGGTGGTGTGTCGGGTTGGTGGGTCGGGGGTGGGGTGGTGGTCGGGGGGGGGGGAGGGGGGATTACAGAAACTGGATAGCACGAGGCAAAGTGGATGAATGGGAAAGAGAGGTGGAATCAACATGCAAGCTAAAGTGTGTGTGTGTCAGTGTGTGTGTGCGTGTCAGTGTGTGTGTGTGTGTGTGTGTGTGTGTCAGTGTGTGTGTGTGCCAGTGTGTGTGTGAGTGTGAGTGTGTGTGTGTGAGTGTGAGTGTGTGGGTGGGTGGGTGTGAGTATGTGTGTGTGTGTGTGTCAGTGTGTGTGAGTTGTGATAAACAAGACAGAGGACCTGAGCAGTGATTTTTGTTTCAAATCTGAAAGTGGGTTTCTTCTAGCTTGATGGTTCTAGGCCTCCTCCAGGGACAGCACTTTTGTGCTTTCTGTAGCTTTTTGTAGCTTTTTAGGGCCATTGGGGGCAAACAAAAAGAAAACACTTTTTGTTCCCCTTTTTTGTAGCGATAATTTCGCTCAACCGGGGTCAAAACTAGCGATCCCAATATATAGCGGAAATAAAATCCCTGGACCTGAGGTCAATTATCAACTCACTTTATTTAAATCCAATTCAATTTGACATACCTATTGAGAATCTGTAGTCGGAGTGTGTTTCGGTGCCTAGTAGCCGAGCATTCCACCAGTGATTTTTTTCAAATCTGAAAGTGGGGTTTTTATAGCTGTATGGTTCTAGGCCTCCTCCAGGGACAGCGTTTTAGTGCTTTTTTAAGCTTTTGGGGGCCATTTGGGGCATGTTTGTTTTTACTTTTTTATAGCGATAATTCTTCCTAAACGGGTCAAAACTAGCGATTGCTATGTATAGCGGGAAAAAATATCCCTGCATTCCACTGGTCTGCCTCCTTTTGTAGCTCATTGTACTGCGCATGCACTGCACTGCTAACAACTCACTGTATTTCAATTCAATTTAATTCAATTAAAGTCAATTGAACACACCTATTGAGAATCTGTAGTCAAAGTGTACTTCGGAGCCTAGTAGCCAAGCATTCCACTGGTCTGCCTCCTTTTGTAGCTCATTGTACTGCTCATGCACTGCACTGCTAACAACTCACTGTATTTCAATTCAATTTAATTCAATTAAAGTCAATTGAACACACCTATTGAGAATCTGTAGTCAAAGTGTACTTCGGAGCCTAGTAGCCGAGCATTCCACTGGTCTGCCTCCTTTTGTAGCTCATTGTACTGCTCATGCACTGCACTGCTAACAACTCACTGTATTTCAATTCAATTTAATTCAATTAAAGTCAATTGAACACACCTATTGAGAATCTGTAGTCAAAGTGTACTTCGGAGCCTAGTAGCCGAGCATTCCACTGCTCAGCCTCCTTTTGTAGCTCATTGTACTGCACATGCACTGCACTGCTAACAACTCACTGTATTTCAATTCAATTCAATTCAATTAAAGTCAATTGAACACACCTATTGAGAATCTGTAGTCGGGGTGTACTTCGGAGCCTAGTAGCCGAGCATTCCACTGCTCAGCCTCCTTTTGTAGCTCATTGTACTGCACATGCACTGCACTGCTAACAACTCAATGTATTTCAATTCAATTCAATTCAATTGAACACACCTATTGAGAATCTGTAGTTGGGGTGTGTTTCAGAGCCTAGTAGCCGGGCATTCAACTGCTCTGCCTCCTTTTGTAGCTGATTGTACTGCTCATGCACTGCACTGCTAACAACTCACTGTATTTCAATTCAATTCAATTCAATTCAATTAAAGTCAATTGAACACACCTATTGAGAATCTGTAGTCGGAGTGTACTTCAGAGCCTAGTAGGCGAGCATTCAACTGCTCAGCCTCCTTTTGTAGCTGATTGTACTGCTCATGCAGCTCATCCAGTTCAGCCTATAGACAGAAAAACGACGAGGAGTTTGTGACAGATGATCACTGTGAGTTTTCCGGAAAAAATTGAGCAACTCATTAGGTCCCAAGTGCGACGTGGTGCACCCCAAACCCCGCGGAGCACGGAGCCCAGACGGTCGGGGGGCGATTTCTGACTAGTTTAGCCAGACACATGCGTCGCCATGCAGTGATGGAATGCAATGCGTCCCCCCACCCCCCACCCCCCAAACAAAGTGCAGAAAATATGATAGCAAGAGAATTCAAAAACATAGAACTTGGCGTCAATGAGGAGGGGACTGCATATCCATCTGTCCAGGGGGAAGTCTGTTAGGCTAAATGACAGCGTGAACTACTAGGACACGAGTGCCTTATTGGCATCTGATCAGATACCAATAAGGCACTCGTGTCCTAGTAGTTCACGCTGACACTCAAGGAATTGCCCAAGCTCACATAATCAAAATAATCAAGACTGTCAGGAGGGGCTAAAACAAATGAGAACGCCTGGTGGGGCGTGGTATTAAAGGAGCCCCGACTTACTGCGGTAGAGAACTGGCTGCTTCTTTACCTGGACAAAGCTACCAGGGCGGTTGACAGCGACTGCGAACACTAAAGCCGAGGAGGGGAAATATTAACAAGTTACTTAAGATCTACCCCCCCCCCCCCCCCCCCCCCCCCCCCCCTCAATGAGGAGGCAGATGCAGGCAATAGCAAAAGGTCGCACAAGTATAAAACATGGTGTCTCCCAGAAGGAGGCTAGTACTGCACATCCAACTGTACATCCAACTGTTTATCCATCTGTACATCCAACTGTACATCAAGTTCAAACACAACTCCCCTTTCCTCCTCACACCTTTCCAGCCCCGCACGAAACTCCAACCAAACGCCTATGCCTTCACCTCACCTTCCCCCCTCACATACTCAAATCCATCTTCCCCAATCATTCCCCCTACCCCACCTCCCCCACCCCACCTTACCCACACCGCTGATCAGTCTCCCATATCTTCCCCCCTCCCACCATTCCACAAACCAATCCTGCCTGCCTTCCCACCCACCCTACACCCACCCCTCAGCCACCCATTAATAAATGAATAAATAAAGAAATAATCAAATTGAGAACCTCCATATCTCCCTCCATCCCTTCCACACAACACACTGCAAACCACCCCCCTCCCTCCCTTCCACACAACACACTGCAAACCACCCCCACCCTCCATCTCACCCCCCTCCCTCCCTTCCACACAACACACTGCAAACCACCCCCACCCTCCATCCCACCCCCTACCCCAGCCATTTGTCAGCCTCCCTGCACATTTTGAGTTCAGAATGGCACCAGGAGAATGCCACCACCATTATCATCATCACCACCATCATCACCACCACGACTACCACTACCATCACCACCATTATCATCATCACCATCATCATCACCATCATCACCACCACCACCACCATAATCATCACCATCACCACCACCATCCTCCTCCTCCCGAGTACCTGCACTGAGATGATCAATACAAAGTTCGCCCTTTCGCCATTATCCTGCAGTTCAGCGGAGTGCACTAGCAGCTGCTGCACCTCTTCACCCAATTTTTAACCATATCTCCCCTCCCTCCCTTCCACACAACAAACTGCCCCCCCCCTCTCCCCCCCCCCCCCCTCCATCCCGCCCCCCCTCCCTCAGCCAGTTGACTTAGTCAACCTCCATGCACATTGTTCGAGTCCAGAATGGCAGCAGGAGAATACAACCATCATCATAATAATAATCACCAGCACCATCATCAACACCATCACCTGCACCATCATCATCACCAACACCATCATCACCACCATCCTCCTCCTCCTGAGTACCTGCACTGAGATGATCAATACAAAGTTCACCCTTTCGCCATTATCCTGCAGTTCAGCTGAGTGCACTAGCAGCTACTGCACCCCTTCATCCAATTAATAACCATATCTCCCCTCCCTCCCTTCCACACAACACACTTTGACCCCCCCCACCCCCTTCATCCCGCCCCCCCTGCCTCAGCCAGTTGACTTAGTCAACCTCCATGCACATTTTTTGAGTCCAGAATGGCAGCAGGAGAATGCAACCATCATCATAATTATCATCACCATCACCACCATCACCACCACCACCATAATCATCACCACCATCACCACCACCATCCTCCTCCCCCCGAGTACCTGCACTGAGATGATCAATACAAAGTTCACCCTTTCGCCATTATCCTGCAGCCCAGCGGAGTGCACTAGCAGCTGCTGCACCTCTTCACCCAATTTTTAACCATATCTCCCCTCCCTCCCTTCCACACAACACACTGCAAACCACTCCCCCCCCCCCCCCCCCCCCCCCCCCCCTCCATCCTGCCCCCCCTGCCCCAGCCAGTTGACTTAGTCAACCTCCATGCACATTGTTTGAGTCCAGAACGGTACCAGGAGAATGCAACCATCATCATAATAATCATCACCACCATCACCACCACCATTATCATCACCACCACCATTATCATCATCATCATCACCACCACTACCATCACCACCATCACCACCACCACCATAATCATCACCATCATCACCACCACCATCCTCCTCCGGAGTACCTGCACTGAGATGATCAATACAAAATTCACCCTTTCGCCATTATCCTGCAGTCCAGCGGAGTGCACTAGCAGCTGCTGCACCTCTTCACCCAATTTTAACCATATCTCCCCTCCCTCCCTTCCACACAACACACTGCCCCCCCCCCCCCCCCCCCCCCCCCCCTCCATCCTGCCCCCCCTTCCCCAGCCAGTTGACTTAGTCAACCTCCATGCACATTGTTTGAGTCCAGAACGGTACCAGGAGAATGCAACCATCATCATAATAATCATCACCACCATCACCACCACCATTATCATCACCACCACCATGATCATCATAATCATCACCACCACTACCATCACCACCATCACCACCACCACCATAATCAGCACCATCATCACCACCACCATCCTCCTCCGGAGTACCTGCACTGAGATGATCAATACAAAGTTCACCCTTTCGCCATTATCCTGCAGTCCAGCGGAGTGCACTAGCAGCTGCTGCACCTCTTCACCCAATTTTTAACCATATCTCCCCTCCCTCCCTTCCACACAACACACTGCCCCCCCCCCCCCCCCCCCCCCCCCCCTCCATCCTGCCCCCCCTTCCCCAGCCAGTTGACTTAGTCAACCTCCATGCACATTGTTTTGCACACACGGTACCAGGCAAATGCAACCATCATCATAATCATCACCACCACCATCATCACCACCACCACCACCATCAAAATCATCATCAACAGCGGCACATCCTCCGGAGTACCTGCACTGAGATGATCAATACAGAGTTCACCCCTTCGTCATTCTCCTGCAGTTCGGCGGAGTGCGCTAGCAGCTGCTGCACTTCTTCATCTAATTCAGAGCTGTCCATCCGACCGCTGCGGATGATGATCTTCTTGAGGGCTGTGATGGTGTCGTACAACTCACGTTTCTCACGCGAGTGGTTGCGCACAAGGCCCTATGAGAGGATTGAGGGGTGGGGATTGAGGGCTGTGATGGTTTCACTCAACTCTCGCTTCTTGCACAAGTTGTTGTGAACAAGGCCCATCGAGAGGAAGGAGAGGGTGGTTGGGTGGGGGATTGAGGGCTGTGATGGTGTTGCACAACTCTCGCTTCTCGCGCAAGTTGTTGTGAACAAGGCCCTATGAGAGGATGGAGAGGGTGGGTGGGTGGTGGGGGGGGATTGAGGGCTGTGATGGTGTCATACAACCCACGCTTTTGTGCAAGTGGTTGTGAACAAGGCCCTATGAGAGGATGGAGAGGGTGGGTGGGTTGGTGGTGGGGGGGGGGATTGAGGGCTGTGATGGTGTCGTACAGCTCACGCTTCTTGCGCAAGGGGTTGTGAACATGGCCCTATGAGAGAATGGAGAGGGTGGGTTGGTGGGTGGGTGGGTGGGTGGGGGGGGGGGTGAGGGCCTGTGATGGTGTCATACAACCCACGCTTTTGTGCAAGTGGTTGTAAACAAGGCCCTATGAGAGGATGGAGAGGGTGGGTGGGTGGTGGGGGGGGATTGAGGGCTGTGATGGTGTCATACAACCCACGCTTCTTGTGCAAGTGGTTGTGAACAAGGCCCTATGAGAGGATGGAGAGGGTGGGTGGGTGGGTGGGGGTGGGGGTGGGGGGGGGGGGGGGGGGGATTGAGGGGCTGTGATGGTGTCATACAACTCACGCTTCTTGCGCAAGGGGTTGTGAACATGGCCCTATGAGAGAATGGAGAGGGTGGGTTGGTGGGTGGGTGGGTGGGTGGGGGGGGGGGTGAGGCCTGTGATGGTGTCATACAACCCACGCTTTGTGCAAGTGGTTGTGAACAAGGCCCTATGAGAGAATGGAGAGGGTGGGTTGGGTGGGTGGGTGGGTGGGTGGGGGGGGGGGTTGAGGCCTGTGATGGTGTCATACAACCCACGCTTTTGTGCAAGTGGTTGTAAAACAAGGCCCTATGAGAGGATGGAGAGGGTGGGTGGGTGGTGGGGGGGGATTGAGGGCTGTGATGGTGTCATACAACCCACGCTTCTTGTGCAAGTGGTTGTGAACAAGGCCCTATGAGAGGATGGAGAGGGTGGGTGGGTGGGTGGGGGGTGGGGGTGGGTGGGGGGGTGGGGGATTGAGGGCTGTGATGGTGTCATACAACCCCACGCTTTTGTGCAAGTGGTTGTGAACAAGGCCCTATGAGAGGATGGAGAGGGTGGGGGGTGGTGGGGGGGGATTGAGGGCTGTGATGGTGTCGTACAACCCACGCTTCTTGTGCAAGTGATTGTGAACAAGGCCCTATGAGAGTAAGGAGAGGGTGGGTGGGTGGGGGGGGGGATTGAGGGCTGTGATGGTGTCGTACAGCTCACGCTTCTTGTGCAAGTGGTTGTGAACATGGCCCTATGAGAGGATGGAGAGGGTGGGTGGGTGGTGGTGGGGGGGATTGAGGGCTGTGATGGTGTCATACAAATCACGCTTTTGTGCAAGTGGTTGTGAACAAGGCCCTATAAGAGGAAGGAGCGGGTGGGTGGGTGGGTGGGTGGGTGGGGGGGATTGAGGGCTGTGATGGTGTCATACAAATCACGCTTTTGTGCAAGTGGTTGGGAACATGGCCCTATGAGAGGAAGGAGAGGGTGGCTGGGTGGGTGGGTAGGGGGATTGAGGGCTGTTATGGTGTCGTACAGCTTTTGTGCGGTTGTGCAAGTGGTTGTGCAAGCGGTTGTGCATCTTGGGGCAGGTGGAGTCATATTTCTAGTAAATTTGATATTTTGGGGCTTTGCACAGTGACTAGCTCAGGGAGCAGCCTAGAAGCTGCTGTGTGTAGCTGAAAATAAAAGCTATGGCCTACCCCTCCTGCTTAATCTACCCATCTATCCACCTGCCCCTCACTACCCAACCCCAACCAACCCTCTTCCCTTCAGCCATGGATTGGATTGGATTGGATAGGATTGGATAGGATTGGATAGGATTGGATAGGATAGGATAGGATAGGATTGGATTGGATTGAATTGGATAGGATAGGATAGGATTGGATTGGATTGGATTGGATTGGATTGGATTGGACAGGAATGGATTGGATTGGATTGGATTGTTAAGAAGTAATGATAACGCCTGGTAGGGCGTAGTATAAAGGGAGCCTTGTCTTACGGCGGTAGAGAACGGGCTGCTACTTTACCTGTGCAGTGCTACCATGGCGGTTGACAGCGACCCGGACACCAAAGCGCACCCATAGGGATTAAAACCCAGCACCTTCTTCAATCCAGCGAAATGATCGATTGGATTGTTACAATAGTAGCTGGAAAAAAACAGCCGCAAAGAAGAAGCAGGGAATATAAGCTATAGGATGCGTGCCTGCAAGTCAACTTTATCATACCAGCGCAACTTCTTTGCACTCTATAGAGGCAACCTGCACAAGCTACCCCTCACTACCCAAGCCCAACCCACTATCTTCCCTTCAGCCATGCTTCAGATTGGATTAAATTGTTACAGGGGTAGCTGAAAATAAGTAGCTGAGAATAAAAGCAATGGGGTGCGTACCTGCAAGTCAACGTTATCATACCAGCGCAACTTCTTTGCACTTTATAGAGGCAACCTGCACAAGCTACCCCTCACTACCCAAGCCCAACCCACTATCTTCCCTTCAGCCATGCTTCAGATTGGATTGGATTGTTACAGGGGTAGCTGAAAATAAGTAGCTGAGAATAAAAGCAATGGGGTGCGTACCTGCAAGTCAACTTTATCATACCAGCACAACTTCTTTGCACTTTCTAGAGGCAACCTGCACAAGCTACCCCTCACTACCCAAGCCCAACCCACTATCTTCCCTTCAGCCATGCTTCAGATTGGATTGGATTGTTACAGGGGTAGCTGAAAATAAGTAGCTGAGAATAAAAGCAATGGGGTGCGTACCTGCAAGTCAACTTTATCATACCAGCGCAACTTCTTTGCACTTTCTAGAGGCAACCTGCGCATGGGATAACGAGTTAATTATAATTGTAGCTGATTGTAGAATTGTATTATCACTGTAGCACGAACTCAGGGCTCCTGACGGTAAAATGATTATTTGGGGTTCAGTTCGTCAATGTTTTTTTCTTTTTAGTCCCTCCTGTCACGGTTGGGCAGGTCTCTTTAGCCTAATTGGCCTACCCCTGGACTGTAACATACATACATACATACATACATGCACAAGGAGTGGGGTGGGGGTGGGGGTGGGGGTGGGGTGTTGGTGTGTGTGGGGGGGTCAATCACAGCTTATAGCGTTGTGCAATTAAGATGGCCATCCGTGTTTCAAAACGGCAGCGAATCTCGAGGTGTCTCGAGATGCTTCTATGTGGGGTCTAGGTGGGGTTGACAAGGGTTGAGGGGTTTTCCCAGACGCTATATTTGCTAAATAGATATGAAGCAATTATACATAAGGAGCTACATCCACAGCAGCTAGAAACGGCTTAGCTAGATACACTTTAGCTAGATACACTTTAGCTAGATACACTTTAGCTGGATACACTTTAGCTGGATACACTTTAGCTAGATACACTTTAGCTAGATGCACTTTAGCTAGATACGCTCTAGCTAGATGCACTTTAGCTAAATGCACAGCAGGTATATGTAGGAGCTTAGGAACTATATATAGTAGCACTCCCAGTCTTAATACCCTTTCCACACAAATCCCATAAAAGCCCATAAAACGATCCCCTCACACCACCCAGCCCTGCCAAGCACCACCCACTTCCATTATCCTCCAGAGTAACTCCAACATAATATTCCCTACTTGCTTGTTCCCACAATCAACTCCAATTCAAACACCCAACTGCCACGATGCGTCCGACCTACTATAACAATCCCCTCCCACCACCCAGCACAGCCAAGCACCACCCACTTCCATTATCCACCTAAGTGACTCCAACATAATCTTCCCTACTTGCTGGCTCACGCCGATCAACTCTGATTCAAACACCCCATTTCCACAATGCAGCCAAACGTTATAAAATAACCCCTCCCACCCAGCTCAGCCAAGCACAACCCACTTCCATTACCCACCTGACTAACTCCACCATACTATTCCTTTACTTGCTTGCTCCAAACTGATCAACAAAGATTCAAACACCCCATTCCCACAATGCAGCCCAACGCACTAAAACAATCCCTCCCACCCAGCCCAGCCAAGCACAACCCACTTCCATTTCCCACCTGACTATCTCCACCATAATATTCCTTACTTGCTTGCTCCCAACCGATGAACTCTGATTCAAACACCCAATTGCCACGATGTAGCCAACCTACTACAACAATCCCCTCCCACCACCCAACCCTGCTAAGCACCACCCACTTCCACCTGAATAACTCCACCACAATCATCCCTACTTGCTTGCTCCCACAGATCAACTCTGATTCAAACACTCCATTCCCACAATGCAGCCCAACGTACTAAAACAATCCCTCCCACCCAGACCAGCCAAGCACAAACCACTTCCATTTCCCACCTGACTAACTCAACTATAATATTCCCTACCAGCTGGATCCCACCACTTCCCTCCAGTGCAAACACCCCACTCCCACACCCCACGTCCATTATCTACCTGACTAACTCCACCACAATCTTTCCTACTTGCTTGCTCCCACAGATCAACTCTAATTCAAACACTCCATTCCCATGATTCCAACACCCCATTCCCACAATGCAGCGAAACTTTCTAAAACAATCCCTCCCACCCAGCCCAGCCCAGCACAACCCACTTCATTGCCCACCTGACTAACTCAACTATAATATTCCCTACCAGCTGGATCCCACCACTTTACTCCAGCACAAACACCCCACTCCCACCACCCACTTCCATTATCCACCAGACTTACTCCACCACAATATTCCTTACTTGCTTGCTCCAAACTGATCAACACTGACTCAAACACCCCATTACCACAATGCAGCCAGCCTACTAAAACATTCCATAACGCTTGATGTCCAGTGAGTGTATAGTACCTTGAAATTAAAAAAAATGACTCGCGTACTACACGTAGTACTTCCACAGCCAAGCTTAAACTCAACATCCACCCTGCTCCAACCACTCACCCAGCGATAAAATACTAGCCCACAAGCTAAATGCAGATAGGCTTTATGGCTATTCAGAGGGTCATTTGGGAATCGAATTTTCAAAACAGGTTGTTGTTTGTGTTTAGTGCCTCAGATTGGCCTGACATTCTGAGGAATCTGAGAATCCTGGGAGAATTGTCGTAAATTTCCCCTGAAAATTTCGAGGTACAAAGGATAACCTACAACCTTGATTCCAAATAATCTGCTGAATTGCTATACCCCCCCCACACACACCCCACCCCACACCCATAAACACACAATTACATTAACACATAAATACATACACCACCTAACACACACATGCACTCACGCAACTCCACCCACGCAGATCAGCTCATTGTCTGACACACACACTCTCATACAAATCCACAACACACACAAGCACGCTCACATACATACACACGTGCGAACATGGTCATATACAGCCACATAATCACCAGGTCTGCCCTCTAGATTAACCCCCCATTCAAGCCCAACACACACACACACTCACAACACGTAAACACACAAACATACACTACCAAACCCACACACACGCACACACAAACACACACACAGGCACACGCTTGCACGCGCACACACATATAAATATATATGATCACCAGCTTCACCCCCTAGATCACCCCACTCCCTAAACTGCTGCTGCTGCAGATCTGTACCTTAGGTACTGCTTCTCCGCAGTGGGCGCTGCCCCCCCTTGGGAGGGCTCACCCCCTGGAGGAGATGGTGATACATCTACAGGCTTGGGTGTGCTTGCAGAGCTAATGGTTTGCTTCAGTGCCCCAGCTGCATTGTTCAGAGTGTTTGACCAATAGCTCTTCATGGCTCCAGCTCTCGCAGGACTGCTTTCGGGTAGGTTTGATGCAGCGGCAGGATAGCAGGCGAGGTGTCAACAGAGAAGGAGATCTGATGGGATCGCAAAATCAGCCTAGAAGAAGTAAGCGAGCATTGAGCTCGGGTGGGCTGTAGTCAGTGACTTAGTGTTCAGCCTGAGAGGCTAATGCCGACGATATATACAGGTTTGTGTGGCTTAAGCACCAGCACCGGCTGCACGTTGGCAGAAAGTGCGATAGAGTACAAACTTCGTGGAAGGAAAAATCAAATCTCGAGATTTCGAAGGTCGGGACCAGTTCTAGCCGGGGTTATAGCCAGGGCCAGCATGCCGTTCGTTCGAGCCTGGTATCATTATCCACCCATGTCACCCACTCTCCAGATCCGTGATTAACTTTTTTAAACTCTGAACACCAAGAGCTACCATCATGGAATTCAAGAATGAGCGAAGGGATGCTTCCAACCCGCTTGTCTACTTTGACATGAAAATCGGCGAGGAGAAAGGTGAGGGCTCGAGGTATCGAGTGAATAGATCGCCTCCATAGATCTGGTGTGCCGAACTCTTCGCCCCCTACGGATAATTGTTGCATGTTTTTCAGCCGAATCTGGCCTGCATCTGGCCTGCATCTGGCTAGCTTCTCACCAATCATAAGCCACTCCGTGCGATACCTCGGAAACCAGGGTGCACATGCGAACCCATTAACCCCTCTTAAGATGACTGCGATGGCCCTGTCCTGCATGCCTGTTTCTTCGTCTCCTATCTCCGATGTTACATGTCCCATGAGCAAAAGCAAGGAAACGTAGCTCCAGCAAGCCCATGTCAACCGTAGCTGAACTTGGGTCCTGGTATCGAAGTGATCTGTTCGCGATCTGTGTCTCGGGTAGACTGCCTATGACAAAGCATGTGGTGTTTCTCTGAATTCAGATATTGCCAAGCCAGGGCCATGCACAGTTCCAGATGCTGCCCTCTTGAGCAAAGAAAGATGAACACAAGGGGTGGCGTGGGTTGAAGTAGGGATTAGAGGCATGGGATATTTGTTTCCCTGCGAGTCTAGATCTAGCGATGCCAGGGGATGCACGGACCAAATTATTGTTCTGTTATAATTTGTTGCTTATGGCCGATAACAATAATCTTGCTTCGGCTTCTCCCTATTTTACTTGGCCCATGACTAACGTTTGTTTGGTTTGGCACATGAGCACATGTCTAATGTGTTTCTGACATGTGACACATGAGCACATGACTAACGTGTGTGTGACACATGATACATGAGCACATGACTAACGTGTGTGTGACACATGAGCACATGACTAATGCTTGTTTGACACATGAGTACGTGATTAACGTGTGCTTGACACATGAGCACATGACTAACGTGTGTATGACACATGACACATGAGCACATGATTAACGTGTGTGTGACACATGAGCACATGTCTAATGCTTGTTTGTCACATGAGTATGTGACTAACGTGTGCTTGACACATGAGCACATGACTAACGTGTGTATGACACATGACACATGAGTACATGACTAACGTGTGTATGACGCATGGCACATTAGTACATGACTAACATGTGTATGATACACGACACATGAGGACATGACTAATATGTGCTTGACACATGAGCACATGACTAACATGTGTATGACACATGACACATGAGCACATGACTAACGTGTGCTTGACCTTCTCATGTGAAGTGGGACGAATCATCATGGAGCTTTACAAGGATGTCGTTCCCAAGACTGCGGAGAACTTCAGGTGCTTGTGCACAGGTGAGAAATTCTAATTTATTATTATTATTATTATTATTGTTGTTGTTGTTGTTGTTATTATTATTGTTATTTACTATTATGTATCATTGTTATTTATTGTGAGAAATGCGTCAGGCATGGAATGTGTAATTTCAGTGAGAAATATGCAATGAAAATAGTGATGATGATGATGATGATGATGATGATGATGATGGTTACATTACCCTGGTACCCTATTGGGATCCAAATGTGCCCGGGGCTTGACAATGCTAAGGGGGACGTAATGACTTAATAGCTACATGAACCTGACATCAATATGTACCGTGCTATGAATATGATCTTACATGTGGTACAACCTCCATGGCGTACATGTGTTTTGATTCTGCACCACAATGTTCTGGCATCTCTCCCCACTGTTTTTTTCTTCACCACATGTTCTGGAATCTTTTTTCTGGCATCTCTTTTCTGAACCACATATTATGGCATCCATTGTTTCTGTTTTCCTGCACCACATGTTCTGGCATATTTTTTCTTCACCACATGGTCTGGCATATTTACTTTCTTTATATATGTTTTTATTTATTTATCTCTATAGATTTTTTGTTTTATACAGTGATATGGAAATTGATGCAACACCCTTTGCTTTCTATTGCTTATCAATAGCTGTTCCATTGATGCAACACCCACTTTAAAGGCTGCCCCCAGTGCACGCAAACAGGCTTGCCCTCTTAACCTCACACCTTGTGATAAGATGTACTATTTATTTATTTGTACACTGATATAGGCAATGATGCAACATCCTTTTCTGTTCTACCCTGTCAGGTGAAAAGGGCATCGGGGAGTCAACCGGAAAGCCTCTTCACCTTAAGGGTTCCATCTTCCACAGGGTGATTCAAGAGTGAGTTGCGTCTAAATGTAACCATTGAATATATATATGTATGGAATAAATTAGGTATTGAATGTATATAGAGAGAGAGTTGTGTCTAAATATAAACATTAAATATATATATATATATATATTGAATATTTATAGAGAGTGAGTTGCGTTTAAATATAAACATTGGGTCAGGGTTGTTCTACATGCTGCGTGTTGCATCACGCACGCATTGTTTTGAGGGCCTGGTGTGTCTAGGATTCCATCTTCCACAGGGTGATTCAAGTGTGAGTTGAATTTAAATATAAACATTGAATGTATATAGATATTGAATATATAGAGAGAGTGATTTGTGTCTAGATAAGGGCTTGGAATCCGGCAGTGATGCTTTGTTCAGTTCAGAAAGTGGTTTTTTTTAAAGCTCTATGGGTTAAGAACTCCCCCAGGGTCAGTGTTTTAAAGCTTTTAAAGCTTTTTAGGGCCATTTGTGGCGATACATTTGGGTTCTTAACAGCGGTAATTTGGGCCAAAATGGGGTTAAAAGTAGCGAAACACATATTTAACGAGGTGGGGAAATCTCGGGGGTAGGGGGTTTTCTACACGGTGCTTGTTGCATGGCGCATGCATATTTTTGAGGGTCCTTTGTGCCTAAGCTTCCATCTTCCACAGGGTGATTCAAGGCTGAGTTGCGCCTAGATAACAGCTTGGGGTCAGGGTTGGTCTACTCGCTGCTTGTTGCATGGCGCATGCATATTTTGGAGGGTCCTTTGTGCCTAAGCTTCCATCTTCCACAGGGTGATTCAAGGCTGAGTTGCGCATGGATAACATCTTGGGGTCCGGGTTGTTCTACACACTGTTTGTTGCATGGAGCACGCATATTTGTGTAGGTCTGTTGTGCCTAGGGTTCCATCTTCCACAGGGTGATTCAAGGCTGAGTGGCGCATGGATAACAGCTTGGGGTCAGGGTTGTTCTACACTCTGCTTGTTGCATGGAGCACGCATATTGGGGAGGGCTCGTTGTGTCTAAGCTTCCATCTTTCACAGGGTGACTCAAGGCTGAGTTGCGCCTAAATAACGGCTTTGGGGTCAGGGTTGTTCTACACACCGCTTGTTGCATGGTGCATGCATATTTTGGAGGGCCCGTTGTGCCTAGGGTTCCATCTTCACAGGTTGATTCAAGAGTGAGTTGCACCTACATAATGGCGTGGGGTCAGGGTTGTTCTACACACTGCTTGTTGCATAGAGTGCACATATTATTGCGGGTCTGTTGTGCCTAGGGTTCTTTCTTCCACAGGGTGATTCAAGAGTGAGTTGCAACTACATAATGGCTTGGAATTAGGCAGGGATGTTTTGTTCAATTCAGAAAGCGGGGTTTTCTATAGCTTCATGGGTTTGGGCCTCCTCCACGACTGCCCCCCTCCCCCATTGCCCCCAACCGCCAACCTCATCCACCCACCCCAACGCCAACAAGCCCTCACACCCGGTCCGCCTAACCCCCCAGACTGTCCAACCGTCCTCCCCCCGCCCCCTCACACCGCCCCCCCCCCCACAACGCGTTCCGATTCATGCTCCGGGCGGTGACCTCTCCACGGAATGGAACTGGTGAGTGGCTTGTGTCCTATTCGAGAAGTCTGGATGATATGGAGCGTTTTGTGGGAGGTTTAGCTAGTTTAGCACCAGCGCCCCAATGCGCTCCAGCACACAAGAAGCATTGGGCTTGGGCAGATTTAGTTGGTGTCTGGGGAAATGGGATCAGGGTGGAGTAAGGTAATGGAAGGTAGCTGTGGTTTGGTGAGGTGCGATATATCAATCTTTATTCATCCTCCTCCCTCCTCCCCTCGGCTCGCCTCCCCCCCACCCTTCCCCCCCCCCGCCTTCCCCCCTGCACTCCTCCCTCCCCTCCCCTCCTCCCCCTCCCCCCACTCCGCCCCCCCCCCTCCCCATCCGCCCCCTCCCTCGCCCCCCCCACCCCTCCCCCTTCCTCCCTCCCCCTCCTCCCCCCCCCCCCTCCCCCGCTCCTCCCCCCCCGCCTCTCCCCTCCCGCCCCACCCCCTCCTCGCCCTCCCCGGCATCCCCCCCCCCCTCCCCGTCCCCTCCCCATCTCCTACCTCCTCCCCTCCTTCCCCATCCCCGACCTCCTCCACTCCCCTACCCCCCTTTCCCATCCCACCCCCCCCCCCCTCCCCCTTCCCCATCTCCTCCCCTCCTCCCCATCTCCCTGACCCCCACCCCCCCCCTCCCCGCCCCGCCTCTCTCCCCTACCCTCCCCCACCGGACCACCCTTCCCAATCATCCCCCCCCCGCCTCCCCACCCCCCCACCCCCCCTCACCCCCCCACTCTCCCCTCTCCTCCTCCTCCCCTCCCCTCCTCCAACAAGCCTCCCTCCCCTCCCTACCCCTACCCCACCCCCCCTTCCCCTTCACCCCCTTGGGCCTTCCCCTTGGTCTTCCCCATCTCCTGGCACCACTGATGTTGGCCCACTGCACCCTCAGGCGACTTTTTCTCAACTATTGCCCTGCTTGGTGCCTAAACTGGCACTACCGGAAGCAGAACTTGTTGCGAGAGTTGTTGGCTTACAAAGCAGATATCATGTGCTTACAAGAGGTGCAGAGCGACCACTACATTGACTTCTGGGCACCTGAGTTGCAGAAGGTGAGGGTGGTGGAAACACTTGATGTGTGGGTGGGTGAATGGATGTGTGGGTGGTCATAGACACGCGGGAAGGGATGAGGAAAGGGGGGTGTATGGGGAAGGACTGCGGAGGGGGGAGAGGCTTGGGTGAATCAGCTAGCTGTGGCCAATGTGCTAGCCCTCTCCATACTAACTGGGTTAGTGTAGCGTGCGGGGAGGGGGGGGGGGGGGGTGGGGGGCAGGCATGGTTTTATGGTTTGTTTACGGGTACATACTCCGCCCCCACTCCCTCAACTCCCCACCCTCAAAAACTCCGCCGGTCAAAAACTCCCTCCTCCTCGCTCACATGCAACCCAGGGCCGGATACTTAATCTCCCTCACCGCCAAACACTCTCCCTCCTCCCCTCCCTCACTCACTCAACCCCAGCCGGTTACTATACTCTCCTCTATCCCCACCTCCACACACTCAACTCACCCACTCACTCAACCCCAGCCGGTGTACGTTTTCTCCCCCCCCGCCCACACACTCCCTCCCTCATCCCCTCACACCACAGGCCGTGTACTCACCCCCCCCCCACCCAAGACATTCCCTCTTACTCACTCAACCCCAGGCCAGTTACGTGGCCATCTTCAAGAAGAAGACCACTGAGATATACATGGACAACACAAACATGATTGACGACTGCGCCACCTTTCGCCGAGAGCGTTTCTTCCTCGTCAAGAACCCCCAACCCATTAATTCGCCGAGAGCGCTTCTTCCTCGTCAAGAACCCCCAACCCATTAATTCGCCGAGAGCGCTTCTTCCTCGTCAAGAACCCCCAACCCATTAATTCGCCGAGAGCGCTTCTCCCTCGTGTAAACGACCCCCAAACCCCTTATTCGCCAGAGCGCTTCTTCTCGTCAAACCCACCCCACCCTATTTAATTTTCGCCCTAGAGCGCTTCTCCCACTCGTCAAGAACCCCCACCCTTAATTCCGGGAGAGCGCTTCTCCTCGTCAGAACCCGCCAACCCATTAATTCGCGCAAGAGCGCTTCTCCTCTCAAGACACCCCACCCATTAATTGCGGAGAGCGCTTCTCCCGTGCGTCAAGAACCCCCAACCGTTAATTGCTGATAGCCGCTTCTCCCTCGTCAAGACCGCCCAACCCCAATTTGCTGAGAGCGCTTCTTCTCCCGTCAACACCCCCAACCCATTAACTTGCTGTAAGCGCTTCTCCCCTCGTCAAGAACCCCCACCCATTACGATTTCGCCGAGAGCGCTCCTCTTCTCCTCGTCAGAACCCCCAACCCCATTATTATTCGTCCGAGCGCTTCTCCCTTGTCAGAACCCCAACCCAAGTATTCTGAGAGCGCTTCTCCTTCTCTCAGCCATCCCTCCAAAAACCCCCAAACCCATTAATAAGTCGCCGAGAGCGCTTCTCTCGCCTTGTACAAGAACCCCCAATCCATTAATTCTGAAGCGCTTCTCCCTCGTCAAGAACCACCCCAACCCTTAGATCGCCGAGACGCTCTTCTCCCTCGTCAAGAACCCCCAACCCATTAATTGCTGAGAGCGCTTCTCCCTCGTCAAGAACCCCCAACCCATTAATTGCTGAGAGCGCTTCTCCCTCGTCAAGAACCCCCAACCCCATATTGCGGAGAGCCTTCTCCCCTCGTTCAGAACCCCCACCCATTATTGCTGAGAGTCCTCCCTCTTGTCAAGACCCCCACCCTTAATTGCTAGAGCCTTCTTCTCCCTCGTCTAGACCCCCAACCCATTAATTGGCCGAACGCGGCTTCTCCCTCGTTCAGAAACCCCAACCCATTAATATGCTGAGCAGCGTTCTCCCTCGTCAGAACCACCCCACCCATTAATTCCATTCCGCCTACAGCAGCGATTCTCTCCCTCGTCAGACCACCCAACCCATTAATTGCTGAGAGCGCTTCTCCCTCGTCACGATACCCCCACCCTTATTCGCCGAGAGCGCTTCCTCTCCCTCTCAGAACCCCACCCATATAAATTCTCCTGAGCGCTCTCCTCTCGTCAACAACCCCCCCCCTAATTCGCCCGAGGCGCTCTCTTCTCCCTGCTTCAATGAACCCCCACCCATTATGCTGAACGAGAGCGCTTCTTCCCTCGTCAGAACCCCAACCCATTACTTTATCATTCGCCGAGAGCGCTGCTTGCCCCCTCTCAAAACCCCCACCACCCCAATCTTAATTACGCCTAGAAGCGCTTCGTTCTTCTCTTTTCCTCGTCAAAACCACTCCACCCCTCACCCCAACCTTAATTCTGTCTAATGACTCTCTCTCCCTAGTCTCAAGAACCACCTATCCCCCAACCCAGGTCACTTAATTGCCGGATCGCCTCATCCGCCTCAGCGCACATTCTTTGCCGAGATCGTTCATCATCCCTCAGCCCCACTCCGTAATTCGCGAGAGCCGCTTCCCTCGTCAAGAACCCCCAACCCATTAATTGCTGAGAGCGCTTCTCCTCGTCAAGAACCCCCAACCCATTAATTCGCCGAGAGCGCTTCTTCCTCGTCAAGAACCCCCAACCCATTAATTCTCTAGAGCGCGTCCTCCCTCGTCAAGAACCCCAACCCTTAATTGCTGAAACGCTTCTCTGACCTCCCTCCAAAGACCCCCAACCCCCATTAATTTAGCTGAGAGCGCTTCTCCCTCGTCAGAACCCCAACCCATATTCGCCGATAGCGCGTTTCTCTCCCCTCGTCAAGAACCCCCCACCATTATATTTCGCGAGAGCGCTTCTACCTCTCGTCAAACCCGCCACGCCATTAATTGCTGAAGCCTATCTCCCCTTGCAAGAACCCCCAACCCATTAATTGCTGAGACGCTCTCCCCTCTCTCAACCCCCACCCTTAATTGCGGCGAGACGCTTCTCCCCCTTCATCCTCCAGACCCCCAACCCTTAATGGCCTGAGAGCGCTTCTCCCTCGTCAAGAACCCCCAACCCATTAATGTACCGCCCGGCTTCTCCCGTCGTCAAGAACCCCCAACCCATTAATATCGCCGTACAGCCCCGCTTCTTCCCTCGTCAGAACCCCCAACCATTAATTCGCCGAGAGCGCTTCTCCCTCGTCAAGAACCCCCAACCCATTAATTCGCCGAAGGCCGCTTCTTCCTTTCGTCTCAAGCCCCCCCGCCATTCATTTCGCCGAGAGCGCTTCTCTTCCTCGTCGAAACTGTGAACGCGTCTCCGAAAACCCCAATTAATTCGCCGATGACGCTTCCCTTGCAGTCAGGACACACCCCCAACCCATTAATTCGCCTAGAGCGCTTCTCCCTCGTCAAGACCCCCCACCCATTAATTGCTGAGAGCGCTTCTCCCTCGTCAAGAACCCCCAAGCCCATGATAATATGTCGCCAGAGAACGCTTCTGCCTTCGTCAATCAGAACCCCTCAACCCATAATTGCGAGAGCGCTTGCTCCTACAGTGCAAGAACCCCCCCCCACCCATTCATTGCCTGAGAGCGCTTCTCTCCTCGTCAAGTAACACCTCACACCATTAATTGCACGAAGCGCTTCTCCTTGTCAAGAACCACCACAACCCTTCGTAGCTCTTCTGCAAACTCCCTAATGCTGAGAGCGCTTCTCCCTCGTCAAGAACCCCCAACCCATTAATTGCTGAGAGCGCTTCTCCCTCGTCAAGAACCCCCAACCCATTAATTCGCCGAGAGCGCTTCTCCCTCGTCAAGAACCCCCAACCCATTAATTGCTGAGAGCGCTTCTCCCTCGTCCAAGAACCCCAAACCCATATAATGCTGAGAGCGCTTCTCCCTCCGTCAAGAACCCCACCCATTAATTCGCGATGAGCTTCTCCCTCGTCAAGAAACCCCCCCACCCCATTAATTGCGCCGGAGCGGCTTCTCCCCTCGTCAAAACCCCCAACCCATTATTGCTGAGAGCGCTTCTCCTCCGTCAAGAACCACCCACCCCATTATTCTCGGCCAGCGCTCTCTTCCCTCGTCAAACCCCCCAACCCATTAATTCGCGAGAGGCGCTCTCCCTCGTCAAGAACCCCCAACCCATTAATTGCTGAGAGCGCTTCTTCCCCTCAGTCACGAACCCACCCACACCCATTAATTCGCCGAGAGCGCTTCTCCCTCGTCAAGAACCCCCAACCCATTAATTCGCCGAGAGCGCTTCTCCCTCGTCAAGAACCCCCAACCCATTAATTGCTGAGAGCGCTTCTTCCTCGTCAAGAACCCCCAACCTTAATTGCGAAAGCTGCTTTCTTCCTCCGCTCGTCAAGAACCCCCAACCCATTAATTTATCGCAACGAGAGTCCTTCTCTCGTCCCCAAGAACCCCCAACCATTATTTTCTGAAGTCGTCTTTCCCTCGTCACGAACCCCACCCACCATTAATGCTGAAGCGCTTCTTTCTCCTCTCGTCAAGACCCCACCCATTATTCTCCCGAGCGCTTTCTCGCCTCGTCATGAACCCCCAACCCATTATTGCCGAGGCGCTTCTTTTCCTCGTCAATAACCCCCAACCCATTATAGTGCTGAGAAAGCGCTTCTTCTCGCTCGTTCAAACACCCCAACCCATTAGCTCTAGAGCCCGCTTTACCCTCGTCAATCAACTCACATTCCCACCCATACCAAGATTCACCTTCTCCTCCCTTCGCCTCAGCCTCCCAAATCCATCTCACTCCCGAGTCTCTCCTCAATCTTTACGTCACGGACGCGCTCAACCCCTATAAAGTCCCGCACTCCGTCTCCATTAAACCCGCAATCCAACCAGCAACATCTCACTCCCACTCAGATTCAACTCTCCCTCTCCCTCAATCCTCCCTCCCCCCTCCCTCCCTCAATCACTCACCACCACCTCAACACTGCCTCCTCACTCGAGCTCCTCTCAACAACTCCATAACTACCGCTACCCACCTCTAGCTCCTCCTCATCCAAATGCCCATAACCATAACTCCCTCTCCCGTCCTCCTCCTTAAATCTCCCCCCCCTCCCTCTACATCACCAATACCTCACTCTCACGGCCTCCCCTCCCTCTTCCTGCACCTCCCCCCCGTCCTCCATAACTGCTCCCCTCCCTCACCTCAGGCCGGTTTGCAGCTATCAAGGAAACCACGAGTGATACACAGACACATTACGCGATCGCGGCGCGCCCACCTTCTTTCGACGTTAGCGCTTCTCTCTCGTTAGAAGTACGCGGTGTGAGCTTCCAACAAAGGCCAGCACTCAGCTGTTGGGCAACTCCTTGCACCAACCCGAACACGAAGAATCAGCGCTCAACTCGCTTGCTAAGTTGGGTGCTCAAGTCCAAAGCCATGCTTTTTTTTACTCTTGTTTTCACTCATGTTTTTACTTCAGTTTTGTACTCCCTGTTCAAAGTACGAGGTGGATTAACATGGCGCACTCTGCTTGGCAGACCCTTATCACCACCCGACCACGAGGAATGTCAGCGCCTCACAGTCGCTTGCCTCAGGTGGGTGCGGAGTTCCGAAGGCCGTGTTGTTTTACTAGATGTTTTCTCTCATGTTTTTTACGTTTCTGTGTTGTTCCTCACTGATCACGACAAGTTGAGTTAGCCACGACGGCACTGCTGTGCGCACTCCCTTCACCAACCCGACATCAGATAAATTCAGCTCTCATCGCTTGCTTAAGTACGCGGGTTGCTCAGGCCAGCCACTGCTTTTTTTTACTCTTGTTTTCACTCATGTTTTTACTTAAGTTTTGTACTCCCTGGTCAGGGGGTAGCTCAGACAAAGCCATGCTTTTTTTAACCTTGTTTTCACTCAATGTTTTTTACTTCATTTTTGTTACTCCGGGTCGAAGGTGGGTGCTCAAGACCAAAGCACCATGCGTTTTTTTACGTTCTTTTTCACCATGTTTTTACATTCAGTTTGGTACTCCCTGGGTCAAGTGGGTGCTCAGTCCCATCCATTGCTTTTACTCTTGTTTTCACCAGGAGGTCCCCAGGCCTCAAATTTTTCACTTCGCTCGATCGATTTATCCTGAGAATGGGGCTATAATGGCATGATTCGTGGCGATGTTTTGAGCCAGTTTCAGGTCATTCTTCTAACTCTTGTTTTTGGCAGAGCCCCCTCTTCAAGGGGGCGGGACAAAGCCTGACTTTCAGCCAACGGTCTCGCTTCCTTTGCCATCTGTTGCTCCGATGTAAACACTCTCAGCCAATTTTTAGCGTCGCTTGCAACGCTGCCTAGGACTTGTCACTCATGCTTTTACTTCAGTTTTGTAGTTGCTGGCCAAAATGGAAGAGGTGGAGCTCAACAAGGTAGTTTCAGCTTGGCTGACTCCACCAGCCCCACGCAGAAACATCTCGACACTAAACGCTGCCGGAAGGTAGAGAGTTTACCCGCTCATGTCTAACCCATGTACACTGAGACCCCACTGTTCCGGTTGCCACACAATACGAGACCCCACTGTACACTGAGTTACCCCAACTTTACATGTCCCGTGAGAACCACTGTTCCAATCAAAAAAAAAAACCACTGTACCACTGAGTTACCCCAACACCATGTTAGCAGACCCTGGTTTCACTAGCCCCTGTAGTCAACCTACTTACTGAGACCCACACTGATACACTGGAGAACCCACCCTATACCTACTGACATTTACACTGGTCACACCAGTGAGCTTGAGGCCCCCACTGTTACACTGCGACCCCCCCCTGTTACAACACTGGTCACACCAGAATTAGCTGAACCATATCCTGACCCACTGATCGTACTCTAGACCCACATGTTACCTGGTCACGCCACATGAGTGGACCACTGACGATACTCCCCCATACTGTCACCGATTGAACCCACTGAGACCAGACCCCCTGTTACACTGTACACCAGAGAGTAACCCTGTCACTGGACCCTGTAACTTTACACAGGAGAAGGATTAACGAGGTTCAGCGTCGACCGAGCTGCACAAGGCACCCTTCAACCCCTCTCCCTCTTTCATCCCTCCTCCCACCACTCTTTACCCCCCACCCCCCCCCCCCCTCCTCACCTCCCTCCCACACCCAACACGCTCTTCCTCTCCGCTCCTCTCACCCTATCCCCTGCAAAGACCCTTTTCCCCCCCCTGCCCACCCCACCCCGCTTCCATCCCCCCCCGCCCCCCCCCACCCCACCCCCTGTTCCGCCCACCCATCCCCCCAGGACAAGTAGCCCAATCGCCTTTGCTTGAGGCCATTCCCCCCCCCCCCCCCCTCCCCCCCCCCCCCCCCCCCAGAGTAACTAGCCCTCTTGCTGTGCTCAAAGGCCGTTGAGCTTGGGCCGGGATCCCACCAGTGAGGGCGCACACCCCCCAACACCTCTGCTTCCTCCTCCTCCACCACCCGATACCCCCTATATCCCCCCCCCCCACCCCCCCCCCCCTCTCCTATTCGCTCCCCCCTCTTAACCTCTTGTCATCCCTCTCACCCCCCCTATCCCCTATCTCCCTCTATCCCCCCCTCCTCGTCATCTCACCCACCCATCCTCCCTTCCTCCTCCTCGTCACCCCTATCCCCCACCACCCCAACCACCCTCCCCACCACAACCACTCCACCCCCCCACCAACCAGGAAACGAAGCCTAGGTAGCGTGCTCGATGCCATTGAGCTTGGCTCGAGATCCACCACTGCAGGTGCAGTCCCCCAACCTTCTTCCCCTCCTCTCACCCCTATTCCCATTCCTCCCTCACCCATCCCCCAACACTCCTCTCCATCCTCCCTGGCTCACCCCTATCCCTCACCCCCTCATTCCCTCCCCCCCCGCCACCCCACCCCCCTCTATCCCACCCCCACTCCCAGACAAACTGTAGCCCTCATTGCCGTGCTCAAGGCCATGGTGCAAGCCGGGAGCCACCACTGCAGGGCGCATCCCCCAACACCTCTCATCCCTATCCTCTCACCCCCTCTAATCCCCCCGCCCACCTCCCCTCTACCCCAGGACAATGTAGCCCTCATTGCTGTGCTTGAGGCCATAGAGCGAGGCCCTGGAGCCACCGCTGCGAGGCGTACCCTCATCTGTGTGGCCAACACCCACATCCATGCCAACCCTGAGCTCAATGATGTCAAGCTTTGGCAAGTGCATACACTGCTGAAGGGGCTGGAGAAGATTGCTGCTAGGTAAGCCATGTGATGTGTGTCCCAGCTGGCTTTTTGTCTGTGTGTGTGTGTCTGTGTGTGCTGAAGGGACTGGAGAAGATTGCTGCTAGGTAAGCCATGTGATGTGTGTGCCAGCTGGCTTTTTGTCTGTGTGTGTGTGCTGAAGGGACTGGAGAAGATTGCTGCCAGGTAAGCCATGTGAGGTGTGTCCCGGCTGGCGTCGTGTGTGTGTGTGTGTGTCCTGAAGGGACTGCAGAAGATTGCTGTCAGGTAAGCCATGTGATGTGTGTCCCAGCTGGCTTTTCATCTGTGTGTGTGTGCGCGCTGAAGGGAATGAAGAAGACTGCTGCCAGGTATGAGGCCATGTGATGTGTATGCTAGCTGGCTTTTTGTGTGTGTGTGTGTGTGTGTGTGTGCTGAAGGGACTGGAGAAGATTGCAGCCAGGTAAGAGGCCGTGTGATGTGTGTCCCAGCTGGCGTCTTGTCTGTGTGTGTGTGTGTGCGCTGAAGGGACTGGAGAAGATTGCAGCCAGGTAAGAGGCCGTGTGATTTGTCCTCGCTGTACCGTCTTGTCTGTGTGTGTGTGTGCGCTGAAGGGACTGGAGAAGATTGCTGCCAGGTATGAGGCCATGTGATGTGTGCGCCAGCTGGCTTTTGTCTGTGTGTGTGGGGGTTACTGGGGGGTGGGATGAAGGTGGAAAATATTGGTGCTAGGTAAAAGGCCGTGTGATGTGTGTGCAAGCTTACGTTCCTGTTTATTGTGTGTGTTGGTGGTGGTGGTGGTGGTGGTGGTGGTGGGGGGGCGAGAATATTGGTGCTATGTAAAAGGCCGTGTGATGTGTATGCCAGCTTACTTCCATGTTTGTTGGTGGTGTGGTTGTTGTTGGTTGTGTGTGTGTTTGGTGTGTGTGGGTTTGGGGGTGGGGGGGGCAAAAAGAGAGAATATTGGTGCTATTTACAATGCCTGTATGTGTATCCAGCTTACGTTCCTGTTTGTTGTGTGTGTGTTCGTTGTTGTGGTGGTGGTGGTGTTGGGGATGTGCTATGAACATGCAGTGTGATGTTAAGCCAGCTGGGCTTTTTGTCTGTGCGTGTGATGTGGTGTGTACTGGTGGGGGAGGAGGAAGGTGGGAAATATTGGTGCTTGGTAAGACGGCGTGTGATTGTGTGCCAGCTGGCTTGTTCTGTGTGTGGTGTGGGGGGTTTGGTGGGGTGGGGGTGGGGGGGTGGGGGCTGTGGGGGGGAGGAAGGTGGAAACGATCGATGTCCCCTTTTTTGGTAAAATAGGCATTGTGATGTGTCACCGCTGGCTTTTTTTGTGTGTGTGTGGTGTGTACTGGTTGGTGGAGGAATGGGGGGAAATATTGTGCTGGTAAGAGCAGTTGTGATGTGTTGTGCCAGCTGGCTGTTCTGTGTGTGTGTGTGTGTGTGGTGGGGGGGTTGGGGTGGGTGGGGGGATGAAGGTGGAGAATGCATCGATTGCTTGGTAAAAGGCATTGTGATGTGTGCCAGCTCCCTGGGCTTTTGATTGTGTGTTTCGTGTGTGTTCTGAGGGACTCGACCGCTTGTCGTGAGGTCCACGCGCATGTGAAGTGTGGGTGCCAGCTGGCTTTGTCTGTTGTGGGGGTGGGTGTAATAGAAGATTGCTGCCAGGTATAAACCTACCCTTTTGCACCTTCACCTGTACATCAACACCTGCGCTTTTACCTATGCATCTAAACCTACCCTACACACCTTCACCTACACACCTACACACCGACACCTAACTTGCACCTATGCATCTAAACCTAGCCCTACACACATATACACCTGCACCCACACACCTTCACCTACACATGCGCTTAAACCTATGCATACAAACCTACCCCTACACACCTTCACCTACACACCTACATCTACACACCAACACCTGAGCTTACACCTAAGCATATAAACGTACCCCCAAGCACCTTCACCTATACACCACCACCTGCGCTTACACCTACCTCTACACACCTTCACCTGCGCACGAACACCTTCGCACCAAAACCTATGCACCTATACACCAACACTTGCGCTTACACCTGTGCATCTAAATCTAGCCCTACACACATATACACCTGCACCCACACACCTTCATCTACACACCTAACCTATACACCTGCACCCACACACAGTGCCAACATCCCCATGCTGGTGGCTGGAGATTTCAACAGTCTGCCTGGCAGTCCTGCCCACACGCTCCTGGTGAAGGGTAAGGTGGAGGCGTCTGCGGTGCAGTCCATCGATCCTCTAGGCTTCTTGAAGGAACCATAAGCTCCTCTCCCACTCGTAAGCAATCATGTAATGATGTCTGGACCCCCCTCCCCCCACCCCCACCCACCACCACCACCACCCCAGAAACCACCACCACCACCCACCACACACACCCTTGAAGTAACCAGAAGCTCTCCCACTTCGTGGTGCATGTCAAATGTTTAGTGTTTTCTGGTGTTGTTCGTGGTTCCAGCCAACTCTGGGCTGCTCACTGTCTTCTGATTCCTTGTCTCCCTGTACTATACCCACGAGAAGCAGGGAGCCTACTTGGCAGATTCAAACCCATGATTCGGTTACGCGGCTCCTCCAGAGTTTTTTTCGTTTCAGAAAGGGGGTCTTCAAGTAGCGATCGGGGATTTGTTGTCTTTCAAAGGTGGGCTCCAGGTAGCGATTTGTACTGCCAGCCGGGCCAGGGGGGTGGGTGGGGTTTGGGGCGGGGAATCTCAGTATCAAAGTTTGGCCAAAACAAGGTCCCAGGTGCCGATCGTCATACCGTTACGTAAAACAAGTTCTATTCAGCGTCGCAAGCGACCCTAAAAATTGGCGGAGAGTGGTTATCAACGAGCGTCCAGGTTGCACGGAAGCGAGTTATTTACGAGATCGGTGTCTGGCGTGTCAGGCTTTCCTCACGTGGGGTGGGGGGTGGGGGGGGTGGCGTCGGACTGTCAAAAGAGGCAAACGGGGTAACCCTGGGGGCTCCCGCCCCCAGAAGGGGGGGCTCCGCCATAAAGCTCTGGGGTCCTCCTTAAAGGCTGCTGGCCGTCTTCAGGACACAAACCAATGACTTAAACTTTGGCAGCTTGAACCTTCCCACAACAAATGCTCGCCATATGCAGAACCCAACCCAAGAACTACCACCACCTGAACCTACCGCCACCACTCATACGCCGCCGCCCGCCATCACCTGCCCATCACCACCACCACCGCCACCCATAGGCCTCCCGCCCCGGCCCTTGCTGTCACCTACCCACCACCACCACCCATACGCCCCACCACCACCACCGCCACCCTTACGCCCCACTGCCACCACCGCCACCCATCACCACCACCCATACTCACCACCACCGCCACCTATCACCACCACCACCACAGCCACCCATATGCCCCCAGTGCCCCCCCCCCCCCCACACACACATCACCCCACCCCTGATCTCACTTCCCCACTCCATCCCCTCCCCCCCTGCAGCTGCCTCTGATGAGTGCCTACGCCAGCCTGGCAGACGCCAGCAATGCGAACGACCACAGGCTGGCTAAGCAAAAGCAACGGCTGTGCCCCAAGAATAAGGAGCCCCTCTTCACCAACGTCACCAAAGACTTCAAGGGCACTCTGGACTACATCTTATACACCAGCAACTCTCTCCAGCCCACAGCAGTTATTGAGCTGCCCATTGAGTCGGAGATACTGTCCAGGCCAGATGAGCAGTTGCCCAATGCACAGTTTTCCTCAGACCACTTGGCCCTGCTGTCAGAGTTCAGCTACGTGAGGGGGTGAGAACGGGAGTAGCTGAAAAGTGTCCTGTACTCAAACAACTCTCTCCAGCCCACAGCAGTTATTGAGCTGCCCATTGAGTGGGAGGTACTGTCCAGGCCAGATGAGCAGTTGCCTAACGCTCAGTTTTCCTCAGACCATTTTGCGCTGCTGTCAGAGTTCAGCTACGTGAGGGGGTGAGAGCAGGAGTAGCTAAAAAATGGATCCACCTGGTACCTGGCGCTGCTGTCAGATTTCAGCTACACGTCAGAGGGTGAGCACAGGTGTAGCTGAAAAACGGATCCACCAGGCGCTGCTGTCAGATTTCTAAAACGTTCGTTCATGGATGGATGAGTCAAAGAAGTTTTACGTAGCGACCCGTACCCATCCACGACCCATATCTCAAATAGTCGACAGGAGTTTGCCCAACCTCAAACATTCGAGTAGCAGTGTGTTTTGTGGTTGTTGTACATGATGGATGGTCTAGTTCTGCCCCAGAGTGCGACTGGCAATAACTCCCGCACGGCACCAGGGCTGTCCAAGCCCTTCTGGAAATGTAAAGCAAACTTTTCCTATGCCTCTGTTTCCCTACCCCCCCTACATGCTAGAGGCAGTCAGGGTCGTTCAGGATGCTGCGTCGCAGACGCAACGACGAAGAGTCCGTTAAAGTAGTCTCGTGGGTTTGGTTGCTACCAAACCCAAAAGAGACAGAAAGTTGTACAGCTTGTTGCGTATTAAAACTCAGGAGTTAACGAGCGGTCGAGAAATCATTGGGCACGCTTCAGTCTTCGAAAAGTTCTGGGTGACTAGCGGGATCAATGATCTGCGCTGAGCCGAGACCGTTCGCCCACCCTTTGTCCATATTTAACTGCTGTTCCGCTGCAAAACGGGCCTTTCTCCTACATTTTGCAGTTTGCGCTCTTCCCCGAGTGAAATAGACGTGGTGTGCTAAACCAATATCGTGCTATGCGTCAAGAATCATTCCCGACAATAAAAATCTCAGTGCATGCAAATGCATACGGCTCTGCTCATGGGCGCACGCAAAGCACGCCGGAAAAACTTCCTTTTTTCTCAGCCAGTTGTCAATCTTGATAAGGTTAATCTTATAGCTGATTTCGAAGTCAGTTAGCAGCTTGTTAGCCTGTTCGGTATCAGTCGCAGCCATCTTCCCAACTGGTATAGTCAGTTAGTCAGTTAGTCATCTTCCCAACTGGTATAGTCAGAAAACTGCTTAGTAATGCCTCTCTTCTGGTTGCCCAATGTAACCAACACTGAACACTACAAGATATGTATGTTTCAATGTTTACAGCCCAGTGGATACACCAGCACCTTCGGTGGTTCTAGAAGTTAGACAAAATATGTTTTCGTTTCCACTCTAAGTTCGGACTTACTGACGGGAGGCAATGAAAAAGTTGCTCGTGTACCACTTCATCAATACGGGCCCCTGATAAGGGGCCTTAGTCGGATTCGGCATATACCATATGAACGTTGACCAGGCGAGTATGATATCTATGCGATCAGGTAAGTTCAAAGCGCGTGCTTTTGCGCTTTTGAGCGCTGACTTTTTTGACCCCCTCTCCCTCTGCGCTTTAAGCGCAGTTTTTCTGCAACTCCTGTGGGCGCAGCAAGCAATTTTTGGCGCTTTTTTTTTTTTTGGCAGTACACAGCTCGAGTTTTTTTTTTGTTGTCAAGTGCGCTAAGCGCCGGCCCAATTTTGGCAATTTGAAGTACCCTCATATAATATCATACAACTGCCTCATTGATATTGTATATAATTGTACTTAGCCTTCTAGTCAGACTGCCAGCATCATATGATGACATGATATCATTTTGCCGTTACCTAGTCGTAAGCCCCTCACCTGGACCATCGAGAAAAATCGAAATCGACTCCCGGGTGGGGTAGGGGAATTGAAGGTTAGGGAGAAATACCCCCCCCCCCCCCCCCCCCCCCCCCCCCCCCCCCCCTTGTGCGACACCCACGGAAACCAGGGAGGAAAAGAAAACAAAGAACACATTTTAACTTGAACTTGGTTACATGGCCAGCAACTTGGCTGGAATTGCTGCTTGCTAGCTTCAGCAATTGAAAGCAAGGCATATATTCAGAAGGGGCGCATTGAAAGAAACAAAAGCTCACGAGTGCGCTTGTATGTGTAATTGTGTATATGTATGTTACCGTTAAAACGGGGGAACATGCGCATCTCAACATGCATTAGCCGTATGTCCAGCCCCCCAAATCTATCAATGGAGACCACCCCCTTGCACACCGTCCCGGCCAACAAGCTCACCAAGGGTATCACGGCTAACCTCCCACCCCCATTGCACCCCGTGCATGCCAACAACAGGGCATATTAACTCCTCCATGTGGAGCAAGCACCCCCTCCTCCTCCCCCCAGGCTAGTAATCGCTTCTACTTCGCAATTCACCGCCATCAAATGTGTCAAACATAAAAATCACAAGGCTAGGTGGGGACGCTTTTGGACAAATAAACTTGGCGTACAGATACAAACGCCCCTATTGTTACCAGTCACTAGCCCCCCCTTTGATGAAATAACTGCCCTCTTTGTCGCAAAGCAACAAGGGGAAAACAAAAAAAAAAAAAAAAACTGAGCTGGCCATATTCTTGCTGGGTGCAGCACCCTGTCTCAAAGGGATGTATTTAAACAACTAATCTAAGGCAATCCAACTCATCCAAAAGGCAGTAGCAAAGGAGCTCTGATGCTCCTCCCCATGTACGTGGATCATGCCCTGGTGATGCTACATCCTACATTCCCCGAACTCCCAACACCCTCCAACCCCCCTGATCTTCCCCAGCCACATGGGATAAATACCGCTTGATCTCCTTATTGCCTACGAATCCAAACCAAGAAAAGCCTAACTAGTGAACTAGGCTACTGCTCACTCTTAACCACCATATGTCATTTCCAGGAAAGAGCGTTCAACATAAGGAGCTCCAACGTAATCCTTCAACAACAGGGATTCCTAGTCCATACCTTTGTTCTTCACCATAGGTAACGCACTGGTACCAGCCAATCACACCTATTACAATCTCTCTCCACTTGGTGATCAGATCGCTAAACACTTAACGAACTCATCTCTAAGCGCAACAGAGAATTTATCGCCCCTAGTAGCCAGCATTCTTGCCACCGTCGCGCATTGAAGGAACCCGCCCGCCGGAGGGTGACACTTACTAGTCTGCTATGGTGACTTCCCAGCTGCGGCGTACGGGAGGGTCCCCCTTAACACACCCCCTCCAGGCGTTACCATTTTTTCTTGTGTTACCCTACTAGGGTAGGCCACATAGGCTAAAGGGCCCAACCGTTTTAGGCAGGGCTTAAAAAGAAAAAAAACATTGATGGACTGAAATGCTTCTACTCTTTTGTAGGAGGTGGCAACGCCATTCAAACTGATCTCGTTTTGCTGGTTTGGTGTAGGAGAACCCACCTCGTGGGGTGACACACTGTTTCACAACTAAAAAAAAAGGTGGCATGCGTGCCTTCAATTCTGAAGCATTGCTTTCTTTTCTTTTCATCTACTAGCAACTGATCCCGTTCCGACGAATGGCTCATGGTGAGCTCCTAGAATACGAATAAGTTGCCGGATTCAATCCCACGGTTGCGATTTAGTGTTAGTCGGCCGCTGTCCAACCGCCCTGGTAGCTTTGTCCAGGTAAAGAAGCGCCCGTTCCCTACCGCCAGTAAGACGTGCTCCCCTTAAAAAACCACGCCCCACCAGCGTTCTCACATTACAAGCAACTGCTTCTATCATGCTCCTCTAAGGGGCACTATTCGCCACACCAAAACCTAGTCGCCTTAACGCTGACCTTATCCATGTGTCCCAGAACCTGAAACATATGGGGTTAGCTTAGTGCTATTATATCAAGGGGGCTCTAGAGGGAGGAGTAGGAGATGGGAAGGGGGGGGGGGGGGAGGAAAGCGGGGGAGGGGGAGGGAGGCGGGGGAGGGAGAGGAGGTGGAGGAGAGGGGAAGTGGGGGGGGGGGGGGGGGGAAGGGGTTGTCGGGGAGGAGAGGGAGGGGAGGAGGAGGATATGGGGAATGGGTGGTAGGGAGGAGGCGGGGAGGGGAGGGAGGAGGGGAGGGGAGGTGGAGGGGATGTGGAAGGGGGGGGGGGGGGGGGGGGGGGGGGGGAAGGGGGGACGGGAAGGATGGGAACGTGAAGGATGCGGGGAGGGGAGGTGGAGGGAGATTGGGTGGGGGGGGGGGGGGGGGGGGTGGACGGAGGAGGGGGAGTGGAGGAGAATGGTGCGGGGGGGGGGGGGGGGGGGGGGGATGGAAGGGGAAGAGAGGGGGGAAGGGGGGGAGGAGGGGGGGAGGAGGAGGGGAGGCCAGGAAGGGGAGGAGGAGGGTAGGCAGGAAGGGGAGCGGAGGGGGGGGCGGAGGGGGAGGGGAGGAGGGGGGGGAGGGGAGGATGGGGGGGGGGTGGGGGGGGAAGGGACACGAGAAGGGGGGAAGGGGGGGGGGGGAGGGGGAGGAGGAAGGGGCGGCCGGAAGGGGAGGAGAGGGGGGGGGCGGAGGGGAGGGCGGAGGAGGGGGGGAGGAGGGGAGAGGGGCGGGAGGGGGGGGAGGGGAGGAGGGGGGGGGGAGGAGATGCGGGGAGGGAGGGAGGGGGGGGGGCGGGGGGGGGTGGGGGGGGGGCGCATGCCACAGTCACCAAAAACCTGCATGGTAACACCACACAAACACACAACAACCCACACACACCACACCACGCATACTCGAAACCAAAAACCATTTAAAAAGCAGTTTGCTGCAAGCACCAACACCTCACCTTGGCGTACAGGTCAGCAAGCATGTTGTACGAAAGTACAGAGAACCTGCCAGCCTGGACAGCAGGCGATACAGGAGGAAGCAACTGAAGGAGCTGTCGAATGGGAGGTGTGGGAAGGGGGCGTACACGGGTAGAGTAGGCGAGCTGCATCTTGCCCAGATCAGTGTAAGGGTGTAGGCGGTTGACTACACTGACCTCGTACTTGAGGACATAACCAACATCCTCTTGGCATGGTGTGTAAATGCGAGTTCGCCCAACCTGCAGAGGCCAGGGTGCAGGGTGTAGGGTGGTAGGTTTAGGGTATGGTGAAAGGGCGGATGGGTAGCAGAAGTTTGCGTGAGCAGTAGCACTAGGGGACGTAATCCATGTCCTCTTGGCATGGCGTGTAAATGTGTGTGCACCAACTGCAGAGGCCGGGTGCAGGGGTGTCGGGTGGTAGGTTTGGGGTTATGATGAACGGGTGGATGGGTACAGAGTTTGCGTGAGCTGTAGACTAGGGGAAGTTAAATCCATGTCCTCTTTGGATGGCGTGCAAAGTTAGTTGACCTAACTTGCAGAGGCCAGGGTGCAGGGTGTAGGGTGGTAGGTTTAGGGTATGGTGAAAGGGCGGATGGGTAGCAGAAGTGTGCTGAGCATTAGCATAGGGACGAATCCATGTCCTTTGGATGGCCGTGGTCAATGTGGTGCACCTAACTTGAGTGGCAAGGGCTCGTGGGGGTTAGGTGGTCGGTTAGGTTATGGGAAAGGGGCGGATGGGTTAGCAGAAGTGTGGTGAGCCGTAGCACTAAGGGACGGTAATCATGTTCTCTGGCCTGGCGTTGTATTGTTGTAAATGTGTGTGCACCTAACTTGCAGTGGCAAGGGTGTGGGGGTTAGGGTGGTAGGTTTAGGGTATGGTGAAAGGGTGGATGGGTAGCAGAATGTGTGGTGGGCAGCAATAGTGTGCGTGAGCAGTAGTACTAGGGGACGTAATCCACGTCCTCTTGGTATGGCGTGTTAATACGTGTGCACCTAACTTGCAGTGGCCAGGGTAGAGGGTTTGGGATCTAGGGTATGGTAGAAGTGCGGGTGGTTAGTATAATGTGTGGGTGGGTATTATAATGTGTGGGTGGGTAGTAGAATGTGATGAGGGCAGTAGAAGTGTGCGTGAGCAGTATTTATTGAGGACGTAACCCACATGCTTTTGGCATGGCGAGTAAATGCGTGTGCGCCCAACCTGCAGTGGCCAGGGTGTAGGGTTTAGGGTATGGTGAAAGGGTGGATGGGTAGCAGAAGTGTGCGTGAGCAGTCGTACTAGGGGACGGAATCCACGTCCTCTTGGCATGGCGTGTAAATGTGTGTGCGCCCAACCTGCAGTGGCCAGGGTGGAGGGCTTTGGGTCTAGGATATGGTAGGGGTTAGGGTGTGGGGCCATAGGGTAAATGCGTGTGCGCCCAACCTGAACTGTGATCTTGGGTAAGGTAGAAGTGTGAGTGATTAGTATAATGTGTGTGTGGGTAGTCGATGTGTGGGTGGGTAGTATTATGTGTGGGTGAGCAGCAGAAGTGTGGGTGAGAAGTAGAAACGCGGATTGGCAGGTCAAGGCAGGCTGATGTGTTTTTTGAGGTAGGTGGGGTGTCGTGGGGGTGTGCGTGGGCTGGTGGGGTAGGGATGAACTGGGTAGAGGGGCAGTGGGTAGAATTGGATGGGCAGGTCGTGCAAGGATGTGTTTTTTTTGGTGGTAGGTGGGTGTATTTGTTGTTTGTTGTGTGTAGGGAGGGTTGGGTAGGGAGGGCTGGGTAGAGGGGGCAGTGGGTAGAAATAAGGATGGGCAGGCTCGCTGATGTGTTAGGGGGTAGGTTGAGGTGGTAGTGGTGGGTGGTGCGTGGGCTGGGTGGGGTAGGGCTCGGTCGAGGGGGCAGTGATAGAAAATATGGTTTTTTGGGCATGTCATGGGCTGAGCTGATTTTTTTTGGGGTATGTTGGGTGGTAAGTGGTGTGCGTGGGCTAGTTGGGCGGCTTGGTACGAAGGGCAGTGAAAGAGATAGCGACCAAGTTCAGGGCAGGCCTGATGTGTTTGGGGGTAGGTTGGGGTGGTAGTGGTGGGTGGTGCGTGGGCTGAGTAGGGATGGCTGGGTTGAGGGTGCAGTGGGTAGAAATATGGAGGGGCAGGTCATGGGCGAGCTGATGTGTTTGAGGGTAGGTTGGGGTGGTAGTGGTGTGTTTGTGCTGGGCTGTGTGGGTATGGGCTGGATCAGTGGGCAGTGGGAGAAACATGGATGGGCAGTTCAGGGCGGCTGATGTGTTTGGGGTAGTTGGGTGGTGTGGTGGGTGGTGGCGTGGGCTGGGTGGGGTGGGTAAGGGCCGGTCGAGGGGGCAAGTTTGGGGGGGGGGTGGGGGGGGGGGGAAGAAACATGGATTGCAGTCATGGCGAGCTGAGTTTTTGGGGTAGGTTGGGGGGTATAGGTGGGTGGTGCGTGGGCTGGTGGGGGAGGGTTGGGTTGAGTGGCATTGGGTACAGGGGGCTGGGTTGAGGGGGCATGGGGCAGTGTGTACCGGGGCGGTGGTTAGAAATGCGCATGGGCCAGGTAATGGGCGAGCCGAAGTTTGGGGGTTGGTTGGGGGTGTTGTGGTAGGTAGTGGGGTGGTGCGTGGGCTGGGTGGGGAGGGTTGGGTTGAGGGGCAGTGGGTACAGGGGGCGGTGGTAGAAATGCAGATGGGCAGGTAATGGGCGAGCAGATGTGTTTGGGGGTTGGTGGGTGGTTGTGGTGGGTGATGCGTGGGCTGGGTGGGGAGGTTGGGTTGAGGGGGCAGTGGTACAGGGGCGGTGGGTAGAAATGCAGATGGCAGGTAATGGCGAGCAGGTGTGTTTTGGGGTTGGTTGGGGTGGTAGTGGTGGGTGGTGCGTGGGCTGGGTGGGGAGGTTGGGTTGAGGGGGCAGTGGGTACAGGGGCGCGGTGGGTAGAAATGCAGATGGGCAGGTAATGGGCGAGCAGATGTGTTTGGGGGTTGGTTGGGGTGGTAGTGGTGGGGGGTGCGTGGGCTGGGTGGGAGGGTTGGGTTGAGGGGGCAGTGGGTACAGGGGGCGGTGGGTAGAAATGCAGATGGGCAGGTAATGGGCGAGCAGGGAGGTGTGTTTGGGGTGTTGGCCGGTGTGTGGCAGTGGTGCGTGGGCGGGGGGGCGGGTTGGGTGAGGGGGCAGTTGGGTACAGTTGGCGGTGGGTAGAATGCCGATGGGCAGGTTAATGGGCGGAGCAGATGTGTTGGGGGTGGTTGGGTGGGTTAGTGGTGGGTGTGCGTGGGCTGGTGGGGACGTGGCTAGGGTCTGAGTGTGCAGTGTCTACAGGGGCGGGATGGTAGAAATGAGCATTGGGCAAGGTCTGGGAGAGCACGTTGTGGCTTGGGGGTCTGTTGGTTGGTCGTGCGTGTGTGGTGAAGTCTGTGCTTGGGTGTGGGGAGGTGGGTTGAGGGATTGGTTTTAAGGGGCGGTGGGTAGAAGCAGACTGGGCATGTAATGAGCGAGCAGTGTGTGAAGATCGGCTGGGGTGGAGTGTGGGTGGTGCTGTGGGCTGAGTAGTGAGGGTCGGTAGGCGGGAAGGGGCCCAATTTTACGGGAATTTTTACGGAAAAGACGGCTAAAAAACCTCCAGCTAGCCTGCCCATCCTTAGTTCTACCCACCGCCCCCTCTACCCAGCCCTCTCTACCCAACCCTCACTACTCAGCCCACGCACCACCCACCACTACCACCCCAACCTATCTTCAAACACACCTGCTCGCCCATTACCTGCCCATCCTTAGTTCTACCCACCGCCCCCTCTACCCAGCCCTCGGGGCCATTAAGGTACTTGAAGAAAGAAAAGCTGCCTAAGACTCGCGAGTACCTTCAAGTACCTTTCTTTATGGCCCCGTACCTGTGTCAGGGGTTAGGTTGAGGTAGTAGTGGTGGGTGGGCTGGGTAGGGAGGGTTGGTAAGAGGGGGCGGTGAAAAGAGACGAGGGTCCATAGGTCATGGGCACCCTGATATGTTGAGTGGTAGGCTGGGGTGGTAGTGGTAGGTGGGCTGGGTAGGGAGGGTTGGTAGTGGTAGGTGGGCTGGGTAGAAAGGGTAAATAAGAGGGGGCTGTGGGAAGAGATGAGGTTCCATAGGTCAAAGGGTGCACTTCTGCGCAGTGGGCTTTTATTTACAAGGGGGAACAAGAAAGCGCACATCTGATAAAACCCAGATGTGTGGCCGAAGAAAATAGACAGAGGAAGACTATAACAGCTATGGGACTGCGACCGTTAAGGCGACTAAAGGGTTTTAAGCAGAACTCAACGTTCTTATCAGAAGAATGCACCCATTGTAACAAATCAGCTGCATGCACCCATTACCAAGGAACACATGCATGCACCCATTGTGACAGAGCAGATGCATGCACCAGTTGCCCCGGAACAGATGCATGCACACATTGTGACAGACCAGTGGCATGAATACGTTGCCTCATTACAGATGCATGTACACATTGCGACAGCAGAAGCATGCACACGTTGCCTGGAACAGATGCATGCACCCATTGTGACAGAGCAGATGCATGCACATATTGTGACAGACCAGTGGCATGAATACGTTGCCTCATGACAGATGCATGTACACATTGCGACAGAGCAGAAGCATGCACACGTTGCCTCAGAACAGATGCATGCACACATTCTGACAGATCAGTGGCAAGCACACATTGCGACAGAACAGATGCATGCAAGTGTTGCCTCGGAACACACATGACCACCAACACCTGAGTACACCTGTGCCCCTACGGACCACAACAATGGTCATGGGCTGGACCACAATGGGTACTCACTGCCTCCTCTTTTTCTAATCCCCCTCAAACACTTTATCTTTAGCCCTTGACCATCACACATGAGCACCACCACAAACGCAAATGAATACCACCGCTTGCTACATGACCACTTACACCTAGTTACATGATTGATTGAGGTTGGGCAAGCCTCTTTCGCCAAAGTGACACACATGACCAGACAGATCACAAGCCGGGAATTGGGGACTCCTCCAACCGGGCTAGATCGAACCTTCGACTCGTTGAAGTCAAGAATGCAGATCGCGAGATTAACTAGCAGCCATCAGACTAGCAAGAGGAAGGGATTTGTTCGCTAGATCGGGGGTCGTCAACAGGTGAATACACACTGCTCGGGCCGTGAAGCGAGAGAGAGAGCCCTTGAAAGCTAGCATAAGGAAGGCTTGGGCGAAAGGTTCGATGACCGAATTCTTGGAACAATTTTCGCAAAAGAGCAGAAGCAGGAGCAGGAGCAGGAGGAGGGGGGGGGGGGGGGGGGGGGGGGGGGGGGGGGGGGGGTCCAATGGCACCACGGGCTTCAACAGTGGATTGGCTGGGATGAGCTAATCATTCCCCCCGTATGCAAAGACTGCAGGCTCATTGAAATGAGCATCAAAAGCATCGCCAACAAAAATTACCTATCACTCCTGACTAAGATGGAAAAGGGGTGATGGGATGTGGGGGGTGGGGCTGGGTACTCACCTCTACCCAAGTGTCTAGAGTCATGCTGCCTGTTTTGTTGGCGATGCTCCCGTCGTTCCCATGCCCCATCGATCCATGTTCGGGATTGCTACCTGTGAAGCAGCGGAGGGCGATTTCAAAAACAGTCTGGGGCAGGTAGTGGAAGGAAATTGACAGAGGGCAAGCAAGCATCGGCGGTGAAGGGCTGCTTGATCTGGCTCAGCATCAGCAACAGGGACGGAGCAATTTTTAGGGCTTGAGTAGCGAGGGGGAGAGAGGTTGGTGATGAGGAGGAAGGGGTGGGGGACAGAGGGTACCCACCCTGTATATGGATGCAACGTTGTGCCTGAAAGCAAATTGTAGCAAGGTCAGGGCAGAGCAGCAGTATTGAGCTAGCACTCTTACCGTTCAGCAACGCCTGCTTGTGGTACTCCTTATGCTGATGCCAATGCGTTTTCAAACACTCTGCTGTGCAGTGGTAACTCAAATGCTGGGCTACCCTCGTTCTCAAGCAGGCGTTGCATTGCAATCCGGCTTCTCTGTCAGGGTGAATGCTGCATATTGCTCCACCCCGGGGGATGGTGCTGCGGTACCATCGCGAGCGTAGCTGATACAGGCCATCGGGAGATCCCTCCTCAGGCACGTCATCATATGTAACGGTAGCTTCGCCGCGCTTTACAAGCACGTACGGCTCTACGGACACTCCACAATACACTCCATCTCCAGTTGGTAGCTTGCAGCCATTCGATACTAAACTAAGGGGCTTTTCCATGCTATGAACCACTTGTTTCCATCATCTAAATCAGCTCATTCCGTCAGATAATCGCGCACAGTGATTAAAGAGCAAAAAAATCGTTGAATAGAGACAGCAGGCAGGCGTGGGAGGGTGATCTTATATTAGATCGGAGCGGGGAAACAACCTGCAGCTTTCGTTGACCTAGGCTGAATGAACGAAACAACTATGTACCTCGATGTACAATCGGGGGGGAATTACAGCGAGTCACTCTCGCCCGAAGCCCCCCTTGCCGTGCCCCCCGGGCAGTCAGCGTCTCGGCGCTATTCTGGGAGAGGAACGCCAGAATGCATATACATGTATACAGAATGCATATACATATACTAGTATAATTATGAAGTTTAAACAAGTGTCCAGATGATATTATCAAGTAGCCTATTAGCATCCTGGAGACTCCGAGGATATTATTTAATCACATGCCCAGGCCGGCCCAGGATATTATTTATGCCTAGGTCTAGGGGTCAATATCTGTTATTGACTGATTTATATATCAGTCTCTGAGTTGGCATAGTGCACACCGGTACCTGCTCCCTCCTGGTCCCGTGTTGCCTGCCGCCAGGCCACAGGCTAGCTGTGGCCTGCACGTGATTGCAGTACCTTGCAGTACACATCTCTATTCTATATGATTGCGCCTGCCGCGCTTAATAGTATCTTCTCCGCTATCGTGCTTACACCGTTGTAAAGAACTTGCATTAAAAGGTTATGTGCGCCATCCATAGACGCTAAAGAAGACAGCCGCTGCGTACCGACCCTCAGGTATCAGTTCCCCTCTGACTAGCTTGAAGGCCCGAGTTTCTAGCATCTGGATCCCCGAATGCGGATCCAACTAACTGCTGCTCCGCCTACCGCTTCATCCAAGACCTACTTTGGATCTGCCGCTGCGTCCTACGACTGGAGCAAGCAAGGGCACCTGCTAGTCACCGAAATCGATGAAGTGAGTTTGAAAGACGTCCTCACCGAGATACCACACAGAGCTGTATTGATCACAGACGATCATTGTGCTTGCGACCACAGCTTTGAACAAGAAGCTACTGTTGCCGAACATTGCCAACCGTCAAAGTTCACCATTCCCACTCCACTGGATCCCTTCGGATCGCCGATCCCCACAAGCACTCCATCCCCACTTCCCCTGCCCCGCCCTCGTAATCTCTCACCATCCATCACTCCGAACCATAACTCCAAGACCCCAGCTGAGAAGACCCCAAACCATCAGTCATCATGCATAACGCCAAGATCTTCACTGGTAGCAACTTATACACCTGGCGTAACGCCAGGGTGCATGTGCTCCTCGACCTCAAGTCTGACAGAGACTGCATCGCCATCGCATACGACTGTCAACAGCCGGTCGTCGATGGGGAGCCTAATAACTCTGACGGTTACCCTGCTGATGACATTTCTTACCCTGTTGTTGCGGGTGCTGACGCAGCTGCTCCAGTTCGTGGTGTCCCTAACAGGATCTCCAGCTGGAAGAACAACAAGGCGTTCAAGATTATTTTAGATCGGGTGTCAGACTCGATCCAACAAGCCATTCTTGATCACACCGACATGGCCACAAAAGCTTTCAGGTTCCTGGATTCTCTCTACTCTGAGCAAGCTAGCAACCTATTGCTCTCATCTGTCACTAACCTCTATGCCCTCCAGATGTCTGGCCATGAATCATTGCAGACCTATCTCTCCAGGGCAGCTGACCTGCATGCCCAACTTCCCAAGATCCAAGGGACTTCCATCTGCTCCACCGCCACAGAAGACAGGTACAGAAGACCCTCCAACGCCAACAGATACTTCCTCAACAGAGACAAGAGGGACATCAACAAGAAGATGACCTGCTGGAACTGTGGAGGAATAGGACACAGCTCCAGCAGGTCATCTGCCCTATCTCCGAATAATGCATCAGTGAGGACACTGACCTGGCTTTTAAGCCAGTTGACTCTGATGAAGCTGACAATGGATCAAAGTCGCCTCCCAATGAGAGATCAGGTGATGACAAGGACTCTGACAAGAAGAAGCCCTCACCTCGCTGGAGAAGTGACAGGATACCAAGACCAAGAAGAAGCCAAAGCAGAGGACGCCATGCTCACGTTGCTGATGGTGACCACTCTACCTTCACCTCCAACTCTGACCGTGAGGATGAGGAGCACAACTTCCTCTCTCTGGCACTGAATGAAGACACTCCACAGCCCATGAGTTTTGCTGCACCAACCAGAGGCAAGTCTGTATCATTTTCCTGCCACATGATCCCCTGGCTGACACAACATTCTTTGGACATATGAGTGCTGATAATGATTGCACTATAGATGATGATGAAGAAGTTTTATTTCCAAGCAGCACTACAGACAGAATGGATCATAGACACTGCATCCCACTTCCATGCCACAAGTAACACCTCCTATCTGCATGACATTCAGGACCTCCCACAGCCTATTAGGCTGCAGCTGGCAGACCAAAGATCTCCACCTATCTTCTGCAAGCAGATAGGGAAGGCCAAGATCAGGGGCCATGACAGAGCTCTGATTATCCTGAATGGTGTACTCCTTGCTGACTGCAAAATGCCCAACATCATTAGCATCATTGCAGCCACCAACCTGTGCCCAGATCTCCAAGTCCACCTGTCCAAGACCAAGGCCACCCTCTCCATTCCAGACAAGTCTGGCAACAAACTACTCCTATCATGCCCCAAAAGGCATGGACTGTACCTCACTCAAACCTCCCCATCTGCCCACAGTAACCACTCCAGGGGACCACCCACTGCCTACATTATGATGGTTACAAAGGCTCCATCATCCCACATTGGCTCGGAGATAGGGCGATACCCACCCACTCATGAGACTGCCCCCAGTAGGGCTGATCAAGACTGCCAAGATCCTCCTCCCACCACTGAGCCATCTGCATCCCACACTGGCACTGAGACAGGGCAGTACCCACCCACTCATGTGACTGCCCCCAGTAGTGCAGATCAAGACCTCCAAGACTCTGTCCCTGCTCCTGAGCCATCTACATCAAACACTGACTCTGAGACAGGGCAGTACCCACCCACTCATGTGACTGCCCCCAGTGTCCATGGAGACCCTGCTGGAACTAACACCCCTTCCTTTCACCATCACACCACACCCTCCACTTCAGAGAACTTCCTTGAAGAGACTGACAGTGACAGTGACATGGAAGGATTGCCAGACCTAATAACACCAGAGGTCTACTCCCAACGCATGGCAGAACGTGCAAAAGGATTGCAGCCCCTGTCAAACACATAGTAAACTAGTTAAATTATTGCTCTGCTTCTGTCGCTTTAGACCTGGACACTCTAGAATTTATTAGAATGTATGCCTCATGTACTGCCACGTGTACTATCACAGGAGCCAAATCTTTGAATTTAGAATTAACCTGGCCTAAACCAGATGTCTGACATACCTTAATTTATGTTACAGCCCTTCAGCTATCCACCCAAATTATGGGGGGACTAGTTCAGACATCATGTCTAAAACTTATCCTCTAGTCTCAAATCATGCACTTCTCGTAACCAAGGTTATCTCCACAAGCTTTAACCAAGCCTGGAAGTTCTCCTCCCAGCTTCCTAGCAGCCTCTCTGCAACTTAGCCTGCAGCCTATCTGCAGTTCCCTTCCAGCTTCCTAGCAGCCTCTCTGCAACCTAGCCTGCAGCCTATCTGCAGTTTCCTCTTAGCTTCCTAGCAGCCTCCCCGCAATCTAGCCTGCTGCCCCTTTGCACTTTTCCTATCAAGGCCAGCTACCCCAGTAGACTGACATTTCTTTGAAGACCTCTGCTAATGTGCCATACCCCCTTGAATCCTGTTCCAAATAATTTATTATTTACAGTCTTTCATATCAGCTATTAGCACCCCTCTCAAAGTCTTACTAGCCCTTATATTATTATTGTTTCCTTATGCCCCTTAGTTAATTCCAGAAATTCTTGAGCTCAAGAATACCTTGAATTGGGGTGGATGTTATTGACTGATTTATATATCAGTCTCTGAGTTGGCATAGTGCACACCGGTACCTGCTCCCTCCTGGTCCCGTGTTGCCTGCCGCCAGGCCACAGGCTAGCTGTGGCCTGCACGTGACTGCAGTACCTTGCAGTACACATCTCTATTCTATACGATTGCGCCTGTCGCGCTTAATAGTATCTTCTCCGCTATCGTGCTTACACCGTTGTAAAGAACTTGCATTAAAAATATCCGAGTATGCGATATTAAATGTGTTTAAACGTGTAACCGCTTAAATATTGTGTTGCACTGTCAGCAAGTAAATTTGGCCCTGCGATTAAAATTGCTCACCAGGGTACTTCAAAGCGCGCGCTTTTGCGCTTTTGAGCGCTGACTTATTGATCCCCTCTGCGCTTTAAGCGCAGTTTTTCGCAACTCCCTGTGGGCGCAGCAAGCAATTTTTGCGCTTTTTGCACTACAAAGCGCAGTTTTTTTGTTTTCAAGTGCGCTAAAGCGCTGGCCAATTTGGCCATTTGAAGTACCCTGATGCTCACTGTCTGCAGAAAATATGGGATGAAAAGCATGATTGGCAGTGCAAGTTATAACTTATTAGTTCATGCTAGATGTATCAGTTTACCGTAATATGCTAAGACCCAGGATAATATTTAATCACATGCCTGCACATGCCCAGGATATTATTTATGCCTATGCCCAGGGATCAATATCTGATTATTAGATATTTATTGTGGTTTATATGGAACCGCAATGGCCGAGAATGTGTTTTAAAATGTAACCGCCAAAGCATGGCACTTAGGCCAAGTAATTATTCAGTCCAGACTTTAAATTACCGCCAGAGTTAGGTTCACTTTCGTTTTACAACCGCCAACTACCAAGACCACCATCAATATAGGCGCACACGGTATTAAAGTACTACATTTGTGTTCACCATGTGACTTTGCACACGACAATATGTGCAACAAAATAATCAAAAGCATATTTTGACAAGAAAACGCCCAAATTTGAATTGTTAATGTTGTTGCCTTAAGAAACAAGAAGACGGCGAGCAAACAAAATGTTGGTTGGAGCCATGATAGCACGCAACAGCAATGAAGACCTGGACATCTGTCTGTCTGTATGGTGTTAGAGTCCAGGGGGTATCCAAATAGGCTTAAGGGACTTGCCCAACCTAGATATCAGGAGGGGATAGTTAAAGTTTAAGTTCAAGATAAAACGAAAACAATCACTGATGAGCTGCCCCCCAACATATCGTTGTATCGACGGAGGCCCTGTGTTCGTATATCAAGCTCAAGTTCATGTTCAAGTTCAAGTTTGTGTAACAAGTTCAAGTTCGAGTTGAAGTTGAAGTTGAAGACCAAGTTCAAGTTCAAATTGCTGGTCGGACCTATGTACCTAAAAACTAGAAAACGGCGAGCAGCCAAATTGAAAGCTGGAGCCATACTAGCACCAAACGATTAATACCTGGACATCTGTATGTCTGTATGGTCGGTGTTAGAGTCCAGGGGCTGGAGCCATGATAGCACGCAACGACAATTAAGACCTGGTAACTCTTCAGATTGTCTACCTGTATGTTACAGTCCAAGGGTAGCCAAATAAATAGGCTGAAGGGACTTGCCCAACCTCGATATCAGGAGGGGATTCTACGAAATAAGCACTATTGAACGGGGCCCCAACAAATCGTTTTACCGACGGAGGCCCTTAGTTCGTGCTACCCAGAATATTTCATTTGGGATTATCATCAAGATTCAAACTGTCCATACGGAACCTATGTGTACGTCTTCTGATCTTCACACCGTACTGCACTGTAGTGACAGGCTGACAGTGTTTCATACTTCCCACGTGTAAACTGCCCACAGAGGCTGGTATTCCATGTCATCAAATCGAAATTAAATATACTTATTACTAAACGGTACTCAAGTACTGACATATATGTCATACAAAGAATTAGACTGAGCAATGTCTTCTTTTGAATTGCGCGGGTAAGCGGGGCAGCGAGTCAGTCTTCAAAGCATACACGGAGCCAGATCACCAATCTAGACCTGGGCACGTCTTTTAAGTGCCTGATCCGCATAGTAAGCTCCCTAGTTAAAGTTACTATGACGGATAACAAGGGGTGGCTTGGAATTGGAAGACGGTGAGCATCCCAGAGTAGGCTCAAAAACCATGTAACAATCCAATTACCAACCTAAGATGGACATGTATTTAAAATGTATACACCTATGTGATAGCATTATGTACTCAAGAGCGTGGTGCAGTAGTGTATCTACTACCCAGATTTATTCTGCCCACAGACGGTGAGCAGCCAGGTGGCTGATGGATCCAGTTTTCTAGCCACCCACTTAATCCAATCTACCTTGATCGGATTCTATTGCAAACTCTCCTTATAAATTGAAATGTACGTCAAATTATCGTGCTTGGGCGAGTTCATTGAGCCTATTTAGGTACCCCTGGACTAAGCACGTTTACTCAGCCTCTTGAGCCTATTTAGCTTACCCTGGACTGTACCGAATAACATGTACACTAATAGTGCTCTCTCTGAAATCTCTTTACATTATAAAATGTTACTCCTCGAGATTTTCTCGAAAGATATCACATACTTGAACTTAGCCCCTTCTGGTAATCCAGAGTTGGTTACTCCAGAGTTTGGTATTCCAAACTTAGGTTGTTCGAGGATAAGCAAGTCCCTTTAGCCAATTTGGGCTCTTGGACTCCTGGACTGTTACATACCTACAGGTCGAGGGATTGGCACCAAATTCTGTACTACCTAGATAGCTACCTAGCTTGAACGTGCACACATATGCCTGTGAACTTGGCATTTGTACCTAGCTGCCTATATATTTTAAACATGCACATCTGTGCCTGTATGCTCAGTGTTCGTACCTAGCTTGCTTAGCTTGAACGTGCATACCTGTGCCTGTGCACTTGCTGTCTACCTAGCTTACTCAGCTTGAACATGCACACCTGTACCCGTGTATTTGGAAGCTCCCATCGAAAATTCGAAAGGCCACACCTGTGCATGTGTATTCGCAAGGCCATGTTCAAGTTCAAGTTCAAGTATTCGAAAGGCCACATTTTGAGGATGAAGGCAAGCAGATGAGCCAATTCTTGTGTTGATTTGTTTAAGTTGTGAAAGGGTTAGACAAGTCCCTTTAACCTATGTGGCCTACCCCTGGACTGCAATATACATACATACATACAGTGAAAGGGATTTCACCCCAACAGTGGGTCTCCCCACACAAACCAGCGACACCGAGGATTCGGTTCGAATGGCGTTGCCACTCCTACAAAAGAGTAGGCACACTTAGGGCTTGGGATCGAGTGCGCCTGGGGGGGTGCCTACTCCGAGACACCGACCCTCGACCAAACGAACATTAACCACCACCCCTATTGAATGACGGATAATCAACGGAAGGGAGAATGCATGCTTTTCATACTTAGTCTTTTGAAGCCCTTCCTATCACGGTTGGGCAGGTCCCTTAAGCCTATTCGGCCTACCCCTGGACTGTAACAAACATACATGCCCCGCTATCTAGAATGTTTAAATGACTGCCAGGGTTACTAATGAAGGCAGGGTTACTAATGACTGCCAGGGTTACTAATGAAGGCAGGGTTACTAATGACTGCCAGGGTTACTAATAAAGGCAGGGTTACTAATGACTGCCAGGGTTACTAATGAATGTAGGGGATATAAGACAGAGAGCAGCCTGGAGACAAGTGCAATGCCTGGAAATGTCTTTGGTCTGTCCTAGCGCATATGCGTGACATTTTTCCGTCGTGCTGTTCGCTTGGGTCAGGTTGGGTCACTTGGGTCAGGGCCAAGGCTTGTTTCATGAGGAGTCTCCAGTTTAGGGTGAGGCTAATCGGTGAACTGTCTACACCCGCATGATTATTGTGTTTTGTCGTTTTCGTTTTAGCCCCTCTTGTCACGGTTTGGCAAGTCCCTTTTATCTATTTGGCCTACCCCTGGACTGTAACAACATACATACATGATAGCATTCTGCAACTGTGCACTCCTGTATGATTGCATTATAAAAACTGACTGACGACGCCCTACCCCTGGACTGTAACATACATACATACTACAGCCACCCTTCAAAATGACCCTTACTTTGCAACGTTACCCACAGTGCTCCTTCAGAACGAGCTGGATATCCCACAGTGCTCCTTCAGAACATGCCGGAAAACCTACAGCCAAGCCTCTAAAAACGTATGGGATTTCCAGCATTGACCCTTTTAAATGACAACATTTTTGAAATTTTACCCACGGTGCTCCTTCAGAACGAGCTGGATAACCCACAGTGCTCCTTTAGAATGTGTCAGAAAGCCTCCAGCCAAGCATATAAAATTGTATAGGATTTCCAGCACTGACCCTCCTTTCGTAATGTTTCCCACAGTGCTCCTTCAGAACGAGCTGGAAAACCTGCAATCAACTAAAATGTCTGAAGTCCCTAGAATGTCTAGAATGTTGATTTCCAGCAGCGACCCTTCAAATGGCCCTACTTAAGCCTCCCGGATTTTGGCCTATCTCCTGCAAACCCGTATGGATAGAAATATCCTGATCAGGGGTACTGTGGTGTACTGTGATGTACTGTGGTGTACTGCGGTGTAGCAATACTTTTACCATGCTACTCACGTTCTCTGCGCCCGCAGAACGTGAACAAAATCCACAAGTTCACAAATTGGCGTGTAACTAACATCTGGGGTTGTTGAAAACTTCAATTGTTTCTGTCAAAGAAACATATTTACCGTAAACAGTTCCTCCATCAATGGGCGTGTCATCAACATCTGAGGTGACTGAATAAATAAACTGTACGCCTTATTACAAGGCGTGAGGTTAGGGAGGCAGGCTTAGGGAGGCAGGGAGGGAGACAGGCAGAGGGAGGCAGGGTCCTATAGCTATGGTGTAACAGGCTCCATGCTTGTTTCCCGCCCCAAAGAGGGCCAGCCCATTTGCTTGCAGTGGGGCCAACCACCTATACTGAATAGCCCATATGTTAATGGCACTTTGTCCACTCTCATATGTTATCACGTTCGAAAGTTATGATGACAACTTGAAGAAAAAAGAAACAACGAAACCAGGGTCTGCATAAACCTCTTCGACCCTCTTCTTCCTTGCCCACAAAGAGAGTCGAAGAGGTTTACGCAGACCCTGTTTTCCCTTCTCCTTTTTTCTTCAAGTTGTCATCATAAGTGTCAAACGAGAGAATGACACGCTGTCCACTCTCTCGACACGAGGGGTGCTCCACGAATGCACAGAATGAGAACAGTTCCTTCACAAATGAAATTACACGCGAGTGCTCCACAGAAAAGCATGGCACCCTTCGCTGTTGATCTTACCCTGACCAGGCATGCAGTGTAGTAATGTTGATATTACCCTCATCAGAAGTGCAATGTGGTAATGTTGATCCTAACTTCATTATGCGCGAGGTATTTTCATGTTGATCTTACCCTGGGCAGGCATGCGGTGTAGGAATGTTGATACTACCCTCAACAGGCGTGCTGAAGAGTAATGTTGATCTTACACTGACCAGGCATGCAGTGTAGTAATGTTGATGCTACCCTCATCAGGTGTGCAGTGTAGTAATGTTGATGCTACCCTAATCAGGCGCGCGGAAGAGTAATGTTGATCATACCTTCATCAGGCGTGATGTAAAGTAGTGTTGATCAGGACCCTGTAATGTTGACCCTGACCAGGCATGCCGTGCAGTACACCAGTACTACCCACATCTTCTGCCCCCGTAGAGCAAAGAGCCGGCTTCTTCACGGATGCGCATGTTATCAACACCAAGGGCTGATCAACACATCCACTTCTCCTCATCATCACATCCACTCTCGAATCCAATCTCGATCAACACATCCACTCACGGATGTGCATGTAATCAACACCAAGGGCCGATCAACACATCCAATCTCGACAGTTTTGAGCTCCACAGAAGCAGGGCACCTTTCGCGCTGGGTCTTCCTCAATCTCGAACTGGGATCATGGGTTTGGGTTGGTTGGGTTGGTCAAACTGGCACCATCGATTTGGTTTGGTTTAGTTTGGTTAGTTTGGTTTGTTTAGTTTGATTGGTTGAGCTGGTTTGGTTTTGTTTGGTTAATAGAACTGGCATCATCGATTTGGTTTGGTTGGTTTGGTTGGTTGGTTTGGTTGGTTGAGTTTGTCGAACTGGCATCATGGATTGGTGTCTGTCAGCTTGTTGGCTTGGGTTGGTTAGGTTGGTTGATTGAGTGGAGTTGGGAGCGTGTTAGCTTAGTTGATTGAGTTTGGAGCATTCATGTTAGTTCATATTAGTTGTTATGAGTTTACAGTGGTTGATCTCCATACGTGCCTAAACCCCCAAACGCCCAAATTACGTGACACGAGTGTGGGACAGAGCCGTACAAATTCCAAAATGATCGGAATCGAATTTTGAGTAGATCACATTGCGTGAAAATGTGTCAGTTAGGTGCGCGGCTATGTTTTCTACCTGCATGCGCATCTGGTCGCGAGCATCCCTGTTCGGCAGGCAGTTGGCAGTACACGAAATGTACGACAAAAAGTGGGATAAATTAAAACCACGTCAAGTACATGGTAGCGCAAGCTACTGCATATCAAGTTTCAGCCGTACAAAATCAAGTTTCGGAGGTACAGAATCAAGTTTCTGCGGTTCAAAATACTTATCAAACACCTGCCACGAGGTTGCAGTCTGCGCTTCAGCCTTGACATCAGAATTTACTGGAATGGCAGTACAACATGACTTCACCTCCCAAATCACCTCCCATTGTTCCAATCCCACCCCCAAACTTGAGAACTCACCCCCCAATCCAAATCATAACCTCACTTCAGAGGTGGATGTTCAAAGACATACTAAAAACTCGTAAAAAAAAGTAGAATTCGATTTCTGACTTCCCCAAAATATTTGATGAGTGCGATTCTGTGCGCCAAGCAGCAAAAAATGGTCGCGACAGGCTCTGTCCCACGTTGGTGTAAAATCTGTCTCCAATAAGAGCAGCTTTAAGGTTAAAATACAACATGCTTGACTTGAACTCCCAAACTCAAGTGGGAGTTCAAGTCAAACTCCCACTTGAGTTTGACTTGAACTCAAGTGGGATTTCAACTTGAGTTTGACTTGAACTCAAGTGGGAGTTCAACTTGAGTTTGACTTGAACTCAAGTGGGAGTTCAACTTGAGTTCAACTCTCAACTCTTGAGTTGAATTGAGAGTTGAACTAAAAACCCACAGGTGGGTACTTAAGTAATGAGAACGCCTGGTGGGGCCTGGTATTAAGGGAGCCCCGTCTTCGGCGGTAGAGAACAGGCTGCTCCTTAACCTGGACAAAGCTACCATGGCGGTTGACAGCAACCGTGTAGATATTTGTCCATGGAACTAATGTAGTTAAGCAACTTGGCAGCATAACAAAGTGTTTGGCGGAGCCCCCCTTTCTGAGGAGCGAGAGCTCCCAATGTCACCATGTTGTCCGTTTGTGTTTGAGCGACCAACGTGCGGCCGAGACGAAGCCTGACGCGTTTGCCAACTGTCTCATAACTAACTGTCTTCTGTACGCTTGATTCCGTTAGTTTATGTAGATAGATGAGTGTACATTAGTTCATATAAATGTATATTGTTTTAGCATATTTTCATACTCGGTGCAGCTCAGTGCTTGGATCACCCATTCCCTCCTGTATTCTAGCAGAGCCCCTAGGTTGGGTTGGGTTGGGTTGGGCTGGGTTGGGCTGGGTTGGGTTGGGTTGGGTTGGGTTGGTAGAGCTCCTAGCCTTTCATCCCGGTTCGGAGAATGGTTCAATGGTATATCATTTATCTGGACTGAAGACGGTGCTGGTTTCAAATCCCTATGGGTGCTTTAGTGTTCACGGTCGCTGTCAACCGCCATGGTAACACTGCCCAAGTCAAGTAGCAGCCCATTCTCTACCGCCGCAAGACAGGGCTCCCTTAATACCATGCCCCACCAGGCGTTATCATTACTAGCAGTGTTCCTGTCCCACGTCTATGCGACGCTTGGAGTGACTGCCTATCTTTGTCTATTTGAGTTAAGTTTGGATATTTAGTTTGAGTTGAGTAGGTTTTGGTCCAAGTTGAGTTACACACCCAGTACTTGGATAACTGGATTCCCTATCTTCCCACCTTGTAGTCATAGCAGAGTTCTTGTCCAACCTCAATGCGATGCTTGGAGTGACTGCCTATCTTTGTCTATTTGAGTTGAGTTTGGATATTTAGTTTCAGTTGAGTAGGTTTTGGTCCAAGTTGAGTTACACACCCTGTGCCAGAATAACAGGATTCCCTATCTTCCCACCTTGTAGTCATAGCAGAGTTCCTGTCCAACCTCTATGCGTGTCTTGGAGTAAATGCCGATCTTTGTCTGACCTTCCAGGTGGAAGTGCTTGGTGTAGCAGTTTGGCTCACAACTGTGGTTAATGAAACGGGCAGGGCCACCCTTTCTAGTCGCATCCAGCACAGTCCTGCAGGCGTTAGCAGGTGGTTGGTGGTTATTTGGGATGGTTAGTTGGGATGGTTAGTTGGGATGGTTAGTTGGGATGGTTAGTTGGGATGGTTAGTTGGGATGGTAAGTTGGGATGGTTATTTGGGATGGTAATTTGGGATGGTTATTTGGGATGGTAATTTGGGATGGTAAGTTGGTATGGTTATTTGGGATGGTTATTTGGGATGGTAAGTTGGGATGGTTAGTTGGGATGGTTATTTGGGATGGTAAGTTGGGATACTTATTTGGGATGGTTGGGTGGGATGATCAGTTGGGATGGTTAGTTGGGCAGGAGATTCTGGTTGTTTGGTTACTTGGTTACAGTCCAGGGGGCACCTAATTAGGCTAAGAGGTCGTTCACACGGGACGGTTTTGGGTTTGGGTTGAGGGGTAGTTGGGCGTTTCTGTCGTACATCCAAACCTTTTTTCGTTCACACGGGAAAAAGTTGATGCGTTTGGGTCAAATTAGTTAACCAAATGCTAACCCAAACCCAAACGTGCCCCCCCCCCCCCCCCCCCCCCCCCCCACGTTTGGGTTATGATTATGGTTATGTCGCACACGTGTTTTTCGCTGTTTCTATTGCGATAAATCTCGCCGCATTTCCTTCAGCCGCACTTGTTTTCGCAACCGTCCTCCTTTTCGCGCCATCTATAATATTCACTGCGCTGTATGGAGGGGTCCGATCAGGATGGGCCGCCACCTGCAGATCCACGTCAGCATGAGATGCAGCAGCAGCGTGATACGCATTATGAGGAGACGCAGTTTCCGCCTTTCTCACATTATCGTCAGAGCCTGCTTGATTTGAGCGCTCCTGCTGCTGATCGGCAATTCAAAAATTTCAAACTTTTCCTACTGACAAGAAGCTCTGGAATGCCGCCCGGACGAAATTCATGGGTTTGGGCGGGTTTGGGTTAACCTCGGCTAACCCCTCTGATGTGGCAGGTTAACGTCAAACCAAACCCAAACCCAAACCAGTCCCGTGTGAACGACCTCGTGAAGGGACTTGCCCAACCTCAAATAATCAAGATAATGATAGGCTATATGGAGGGGTTATTAACAAGCACTAAAAGATGTGGTCCCCAACAAATTGTAAGGATACAACGGAGGACCTGAGATTTATTACTACTACATAATTGAAGTACGTGATGATGAGGTTGAAGTACAGACCAATGAGGTTGTAGTACAGACAAGTGCTAATGAGGTTGTAGTACAGGTTGTAGTACAGACCAATGATAATGATGTTGTAGAACAGGTTGTAGTACAGACCAATGATAATGAGGTTGTAGTACAGGTTGTAGTACAGACCAATGATAATGAGGTTGTCAGACCAATGATAATGAGGTTGATAATGTTGTAGTACAGACCAATGGTAATGATATTGTACTACAGGTTGTAGTACATACCAATGATAATGAGGCTGTAGTACAGATTGTAGTACAGACCAATGAAAATGAGGTTGTAGTACAGGTTGTAGTGCATACCAATGATAATGAGGTTGTAGTACCTCATTAGGCTATGTTAACGACACCACCACCAACACTTATGATGGCGATGTCAACGACACCACCACCAACAACTATACCTACGCCAACAATGTCAATAGCAGTAGCATCCACAACAGCAGCATGAACATCAACATAAACATCAACAGCAGCATCAACAGCAAAAGGTGCAGCAACCAATGTGGCACTTACGTTTCATCCACCCTGAACATGCAGTAATCGATGCCAGCTGCTTAGTACTACCTCTCGCGCTTGTCTGCCAAATCCTAAACAACTAATGCAGTAACAACGACGACAACAACAACGATGGCAATGCCAACAACAACAACAAGGATGGCGATGCCAACGACAACAAAAGAACAACAACAACAACAACAATGGCGATGCCAACAACAACAACAACGATGGCGATGCCAACGACAACAAAAGAACAACAACAACAACAACAATGGCGATGCCAACAACAACAACAACAACAACAACGATGGCGATGCCAACGACAACAAAAGAAGAAGAACAACAACAACAGCAACGATGGCGATGTCAACAACAACACAACAAGACCAACACCTATACCTACACCAACAACGTCAATTGCAGCAGCATCAACAGCAGCATCAACAGCAAAAGGTGCAGCAACAGATGCGGTTCTTACGTTTCATCTACCCTGAACATGTAGTAATTGATGATATATGCTTGGTACTCTCTCTCACGCTTGTCTGCCAAAGTGATGCGAACGCGAAATTACAGGTTACAAGCAATAAAGTATGTGGCACTTACGTTTCATCCACCCTGAACATGTAGTCGTCAATGCCAGCTGCTTGGTACTCCCTCTCGCGCTTGTCTGCCAAAGTGATGCGAATGGCCTCACCCACGTACTGGATCACGAACTCGTCAGCCTCAATGGTCTCCAGCGCAAACATGCCCCAGCCTGTTATTCAGAGTGGTGGTGGATGAGTGGATGATGATGATTTCACGTTTGAAAATATGTGGCTGGTTTACTTATACTGGTTTTCATACATTTCAACAAACTGGTTCACGAACTTGTCAGCCCCAATCAATGGTCTCCAGCGCAAACGTACCCCAGCCTGTTATTCAGAATGGTGGTTGATGAGTGGATGATGATGATGATTTCATGTTTGGTAATATGTGAATGGAATGGAAAATATGTGAATGAATAAACTGGTTTTAATACATGTGAACATACTGAATCACAAACTCGTCAGCCTCTATGGTCTCCAGCGCAAACATACGCCAGCCTGTTATTCAGAATGGTGGTTGATGAGTGGATGATGATGATGATTTCACGTTTGGAAATATGTTACTGGTGTACATATACTGGTTTTAATATACTAGTTCAAATATACTGGTATTAACACACCCCAGCTGATTGTCGTGAGTGATTGGCAATATGATTGGTATAAACACACCCCAGCCTATTGTCGTGAGTGATTGGCAATATGATTGGTATAAACACACCCCAGCCTATTGTCGTGAGTGATTGGCAATATGATTGGTATAAACACACCCCAGCCTATTGTCGTGCGTGATTGGCAATATGATTGGTATAAACACACCCCAGCCGATTGTCGTGAGTGATTGGAAATATGATTGGTATAAACACACCCCAGCCTATTGTTGTGAGTGATTGGAAATATGATCCCTTTTGATTGCGTCAATTTGGCTTGGCCTGACCAGGTTGGCAGATTGAATGTCCACCACCACCACTTCACACAAATACAAAACACCTTCCCTCCAAAGTCACACCTTGGATTTTGCTGCGCCCAAACTTCAGTAGCCGAGAGCGTGACGTCACACTTTGCCAGCTGGCAGCGTCCGCCATGGCCGATGCAGAGGCTTTACCATCGTCGCACTGAGCTGATCGCAGCAACAAGAGCTTCTGAGCGGTTTTCCCTCTCTTGCCCTGCTGTTGCTGCTGCTGCAGCTGCTGCTCTGCGCGGCCGATGACCCCATTAGAGGCCGGCTGGAACCCCATTCCACCGCTCCCCGCCCCGCCCACACCGTTGAGGGTGATGGCCGAGGGTGGTTGGTCACCACCGGCTCCGAGACCAGCCACAGAGGCGGTACGCTTGTGGGACGGGCCAGAGCGTGTACGAGGTCCATGCTTGGCGACGCTGGAGTAGGGCAGCAGGCGCGCACAGGTGGGGCCCGGAGGGGGGCCAGGTGGCTTGGCTTCCTTCTTCATCACACGCCCTGAAACCACGGGCCCGCTGGGTAGGGCCACCCAGGAGCCACCCACGGAGGACTTGGACACCGGCCTACCACGTGGCTTGGCTTCCTTTCGTGCCTGGGTGTCCTGGTCCCCCTGATACCTGTTTGGGGAGGTCCTCCCCTGGTGGGAGGGGGACCCCGTCCGGTTGGAGGGAGCGGACTTGGCGTGGGAGGGGGTCCCCGCCTGGTGGGAGGGGGCGGACTTGGCTTGGGAAGATGACCCTGCCCCCTGGTTTGACGAGCACGAGGCCGAGCCCGAGGCGGAGCTAGCTGGCTTGGGCCTCTTGCGGATCACGTTGACTGAGTGGTTGAGGTGTTTGCGGGTCTGGCTTGGGGCGTGGGATGCAGAGGGGGCGCGTGGAGGGGGGCCAAGGGCCCCAGTTGGTAAGTCAGTCTGCAGGCGCTTGCGTGTGAGAGGCTTGTATTCCATGAAGCTAGCTGCCAGCCTGGCATCCGCCTCTAGCTGGCTCAGCTGGTCTGCTGTGGCATAGGCGTGAATGGAGGGGGATGGATCTGTGGCCGTAGTGCGTGGGGCCAAGCCAGATGCGGACGTGCCTGAGGCCAAGCCAGAGGCTGACATACCCAGGGCCAAGCTAGAGTTTGCACCTGGGGCCAAGCCAAAGTTAGCACCTGGGGCCAAGCCAAAGTTAGCACCCGGGGCCAAGCCAGGTATGGATACACCTGGGGGCAAGCCAGGGGTTACATCTAAGGCCAAGCCACGTATTGATACACCTGGGGGTAAGCCAGAGAAAGACGTGGCCAAGCCAGATGCAGCAATGCCTGGGGCCAAGCCAGGCTCCATGCCTGGAGCCCCGCCACTTTCCGTTGTGATTGTGCGAGTATAGGTTATAATGGTTGACCCACCCACACCTGCAGCTTCTGGTACAAACCTACCTACTGCCCCCCATGCCCCTGAGTGGCTCACCAACCCACTGGGGGCCACGGCCAAGGGGGCTGCGGCCAAGTAACTGGGGGCGGAGGTGTGACTTGGGGGGGTCAAATGTCCAGCCTCGGACACGAACAACCCTTCCGTACCGGCTGTAACTTTTGTACCTTCTGTACCTCCTGTACCCCCTGCCTCACCCTTCGCTCCGAAACCACCGTTGGGATTAGTATGGATGCTATGTGTTGGCACTACATCAGGCACTACAGCATCTCCCACAGCTCTGTCCTTGAGGCCCACGGTCAACCCGGCCTTCAACAGTCTCTTCTGCTTCAGCTTAGCGTTACGTGCGTCCTTGATGCTGCGGTCGTCCAGCTTGCGGCGCGGGTTCTTACCGCTGCTACCAACAACGGTTGCGATTTTACTGCCGCTACCAACAGCGGTTGCATTCTTACCGCTGACACGAGCAATGGAAGCGCTTTCTTCTCCCCCAGTAGAGTCCACCTGGCCCTTAAACTTCCTCTCACCCTTGGTCTTCACCTGGGGTTCGACCCTATGGCTCTCCTCAACCTGACCCTTGTGACCCCCCCTACTCGGAATGTCACCGCCCCCACCACCCGCTCCCAACTTTGACTTGGCAAGTTTTCGTTTCTGGGGGCCTGATGACAGCCTGGACATGCCCCCCTTCTTGGGCGCAGAGGCAGGCCCGATCGAGCTCTGGCTGGAATCCAGATCAGCGCTGGGGGAGGCGCTCAGGCTAGGATTGGGTGAGTCACTCACGTCAGAACTGGCAGCCTGTACAACGTGGTTAACGCTGTTGGCCCTGGCTGGCTTGCCGGTAGGTGGTTTGCTTGCGACCCCGTTTGGCTTGTCCCCTCGGGGCTTGGGGCTGGGTGGGGGAGCGCCCCCCAGAGAGGCAGGAGAGGCAGGGGTTGGTAGAGTGGGGGAATCTTGATAGGCAGCAGCTGCAGCAGCAGCTCCCTCGTTAGCACTAGGACCACCAGCCAGACCAGCAGACACACGGGGCTGACATTCTGTAAGTGCCAGGCTGTGAGAGGACGGTCCCTGCAGAAGAGCACTGCCAAGCTGGGTAGCAGCTGGCTCTGGAGCTTGTACTTCTGGTTCTGGAGCCGGGGGTTCTGGTTGCGGTTCTGGTTCCGGTGGCGGTGGTGGTGCAGTCCTTTTCACCAGTCCCATGCCGAAACGTCTCTTAGGAGCTGCTGCACCACCACCACCACTACCACCACCAACACCGTTGATTGGTTCGCTAGCTGATTTCTTCTCGCCCACGCTTCCAGAGCCCATGCTGTGTCGTGTTGGCAGCTTCCTCTCAGCTTCCGCCTCGGTGGCAGAGGCTGATGGCGGTTGGGCAGTTAAGGGTTGTTGGGCTGCAGCAGAGGGCGAGGGCGAGGGTGAGGGCAAGGGGGAAGGGGAGGGGGCCTGCCCCAATCCAAGTGGTGGGAACGTCTTGGCTGGCGCATGCGAAGGGCCAGAGGAGGGGGCGGAGGTGTCAAGCGATAGAAACGTCGAGCTTGGTTTAAAATGGGGTATGGTGGCTCTGTCGTTCATGCTTGCGCTAGCTGGCTGCATGGTGCTGGAGGCATGGGGCTCTGCTGCTGCGACGTGGCGCCCGGGTTGAGATGGCAGGGATGACTTTGGATGTGTGTCTGAGTGGCGGTTGGGAGGTGGTTGAGAGGAAGAGCTAGCCTGTGGGTTGGCTTGGCTTGTGGTGGGTAGTGGCACTAGTTGGCTTGGTTTAGCTTGGCTTGGCGACGGCAGTGGTGCTGGTTGATCCCATTTGGATCGCCGGGGGCGGCGCTCACTTGGACTTGGCCTGGCTTGACTTGAAGTGGGATTGTTCTCGCCAGGCTGTGCGGTAGCTACCGTGTGTCTATCTTGCACTAAGCTGTTGCTTGCCTTGTCGCCATGCTGTGGGAGGCTGGTGGATGCTATGTGCCTATCTTGCACTATGCGGTTGCTTGCCTTGCCGCCATGCTGTGGGATGCTGGTGGATGCTATTTGCCTATCTTGCACTATGCTGTTGCTTGCCTTGCCGCCATGCTGTGGGATGCTGGTGGATGCTATATGCCTATCTTGCACTATGCTGTTGCTTGCCTTGTCGCCATGTTGTGGGACGCTGGTGGATGCTATGTGCCTATCTTGTGTTACATTGGTGGCTACCTTGTCTCGAGGCAGTTTATTTAGGCTGGTATCTGCCTTGTCCTGATCTGTTGGCTCACTGGTGCCTGCCCTGTCCCTGTGGTGTGCTAGACTGGCTGCTGCTGCAACGTCGCTGCTTTGTTTACTGGGGTGGGGGGCTGTGGGTGCTGATGCCCTGGAGAACAAGGCTGGGGGCAGGGGGGGCTGGGTTGCGAGCTTGGGGGGCTTGGACGGGGACGAGGGGGGTAGGGGGGGCTGAGTTGAGGGTGCAACATGTCTGGAGGTTGAGGTTGAGGGGGGTGGGGGCTGGGTTGTGAATTGGGGGGGCTTGGACGAGGATGAGGCCGGAAGGGAGGGCTGGGTTGAGGGTGCGGCATGTGTGGAGGTTGAAGCTGAGGGGGGTGGGGGCTGGGATGTGGATTTGGAGGGCTTGGACGAGGACGAGGGGGGCAGGGGGGGCTGGGTTGAGGATGTGGAGGGCTTGGGCGTGGACGAGGGGGGTAGGGGGGGCCTAGGGGGGGACCCGGGGGGTGGCATGGGGGGCGGCACACGATGTGCAGGGGGGTCCCCTGGGGGTAGGGGGGGGCGGGAGGTAGAAGGAGGGGGGGAACCAGGGGGCGGGCAAGGAAGGGGGACGGCGCCAGGTAAGCTGGGAGGCATGTACTGCCCAGGTACTGCATGCCCAAGCCCTCCTCCCCACCGATCACTTGGGGGTGGCAAGAAGGCACCTGGCCAGGACCTGTGGGGGGCCTGCGGGGGGTAGGCCCCCCCTAGCCCCGGAAAGTAGACTAAGGGAGGCATCATGCCAGGTTGTATGGGTGGGGGTGGGGGCAAGGGCGGGTCGGGGCTGGCTGGCTCTGACGCCGGAAGGGGCGGGGGGGAAGAAGGTGTGTCGTCATGATCGAACTGGTCTATATCGAGCATGTACTCGTCTACTTCAGCACTACGGTGGCTTGGCTTGTGCCGGCTGTGGCTGGGCCCTAACCCTGAGCCAGCTGACCTGGGGTGGCTTGACTGCAGGTGGCTGGAACCCAACCCAGTGGCTTGGCTTGGTTTGGCTGACCGAGGTTGAGGGGCCGGATCTTCTATGGGCAGGGGAGGGGGCTGGGGGCTAACGGGGGGCAGGGGAGGGGGGTTTGGGCTGACTTGGGGCAAAGGGGGCGGGAGGGGGGCTAGTAGAGGGAAGACAGATCCAGAGTGAGACGCGACAGAGGGGAGAGGAGGCTCGTGATAAGGCAGCTTCCCAGCAGCATCCTTGCTGGCGCTGCTGGCACCCCCCCTACTGCCCTCGCCGGTACCGCTGCCATAGTGTGACCCAGATGCAGTACGAAGTACGGTGGGATCATGGCCCCCACCATTTCCAATGGGAAGCTGGGCTGTGCTGGCCCCAGCTGGCAACTCGCCTGGAGCGCCTGCTTTGGCAACAGAGCTGGACCCTAGCTTAAAAACCACAGCCTTGCGCTTGGGTTGGGGGGCCTGGGCAGAGGGGGCTGCGGACGATGGGGGGCTTGTTTCTAGGGGAGCATTCCATTGGCTTGGCTTGGCTTCTGCTAAAAAGTGATTAGACATTGGCTTGGCTTCAGTGGAAGCATCCCACATGCTCGGGAGGGTCTCTGATGCCAAAGGATGGAAGATTGGCTTGGCTTCGATGGAAGCATCCCTTTGGCTTGGCTTGGCCTTGATGGAAGCATCCCATTGGCTTGGCTTGGCTTCTAATGCTGCTCCCTGGGAATGCTGCTGGTCCTTGCTGTGTCCACTCTGATCCCACTCATGTTTATGCTGCTGTTGAAGCTGTTGCTGCTGCTGTTGTTGTTGCTGCTGCTGAAGTAGGTGCTGCTGCTGCTGCTGGCTATAGGGGTGGTCCTGGCTGTCATCCTGGTTGTAGGAGTGAGAGTGGTGGTGGTGGTGGTGGTGGCTCCTGTTGCAGGGGACACCCTGGTTCTGGGTCTGGTCTTGGGAGAGGTGGGGGTGGTGGTGCTGCTGCTCACTATAGGGGTCCTCGTAATCATCCTGGTCAGAGGAGTGGTGGTGGTCCTGCTGCTTTTGTTCACTATAGGGGTCCTCATAATTGTCCTGGTCAGAGGAGTGGTGGTGGTCTTGCTCCTGCTGCTGCTGCTGCTGCTGACGACCATTGGGACGATGCTGGTCCCTGTGGGCCCTCGGAGGGGAGGCTGCCTGGTGGGTGGGTGCCGCATGCTCTGTCTTCACCCTAGGGGGGAGTAGGACATGGCTATGTGTATAGCTCCCACCGAAAGAGTTGTCTGGGGACAAGGCGCACCGGCTCTGGCTTGGCCCTGCACAGTGGCTGGGCCCCACACTGTGGCCATGTGTATGGCTCCCACTAGCAGACTTGTCTGGAGCAAAGGCACTAGGGCTCAGGCTTGGCCCTGTACTATGGCTTGGCTCTACACTTAGGCTTGGCTGTATGCTTTGGCTTGGCCCTGCAATATGTTCTGACCCAGTGGCAACGAACCCTAAGATGGAGTCCATTTCTGCCTTCATCTACATAAGGGTAGGAGGGCAGAGGGTGAGGGGAGGGGTCAGTGGGATGGGGAGTGTGGAGAGGGGTCAGTGGGGTATGGGTAGGGGGGTAGGGAGTGAGGGTTTGGGTCAGTAGGGTGTGGGGTGAGCGAAGGGGTAGGGTAGGGTAGGGGTAAGGGGTGTGGGGTGTGAGGGCATGGGTCAGTGGGATGGGGGTGTGGATAGGGGTCAGTGGGGTGGGGGTAGGGGTAGGGGGGTAGGGAGTGAGGGGAGGGGTCAGGAGGGTATGGGGTGAGCGAAGGGGTAGGGTAGGGGGGAGGGGTAAGGGGGGGTAGGGTGTGAGGGTATGGGTCAGTGGGGGTGGTGGGGGGTGAGAGTGGGTAGGGCAGGATAGGGGAGGGTTTGAGGGGGAGGGTCAGTAGGGTGGGGGGTTTGAGAGGAGGGGGAGGGGAGGTAGGGGTAGGGGCGGTGGCGGGGTGAGGTGGTAGGGGTCAGCGGGATGGGGTAGGGGTGAGGGGGGTGGGGGCAGGGGTCACGGGATGGGGGAGGATGAGGGGGGGGGGGGGGGGGGGTGGGGAGGGACAGGGGGTGAGGGAGGGGTTAGTGGGATGGGGGGTGAGGAGAGGGGTCAGGGGATGCGGTGTGAGGAGCGGGGTCAGCGGGAGGGGGGGTGAGGAGAGGGGTCAGCGGGATGGGGGGTGCTGAGAGGGGTCAGTGGGAGGGGTTGTGAGGAGAGGGGTCAGTGGGATGGGGGGTGATGAGAGGGGTCAGTGGGATGGGGGGTGAGGAGAGGGGTCAGGGGATGGGGGGTGAGGGGAGGGGTCAGTGGAGGGTGAGGAGGGTGAGGTATTAGGGTAGGGTAGGGGTGTAGGGGCAGGGGGAGGGCACAGGGTAGGGCGAGGTAGGGGTTTAGGGTTAGGAGTAGGGGATAGGGGGGCTGAGGGAGGGTAGGGGCGGGGAGGAATGCAGGTTAGGGGGGTAGGGTGTTGGGGGAGGGGAGAGGGCAGGAGTAGACGGGAGGGGGGTAGGGGTGAGGGGAGGGGGGTAGGGGAGGGGAGGGGGAGGGAGGCAGGGAGGGTAGAGGGGTGGTAGGGGGTGAGGTTGCGGGGTAGGGGAGTGGGGTTCAGTAGGGAAGAGGGCCGGGTAGGGAGGGGGTAGGGGGGTGAGGAGGAGGGTAGGAGGAGTGGGGGTTAAGGGGGAGGGCAGGTAGGGTAGGGGGGGTGGTAGAGGGGTGTGGTGAGGGGGGGGTAGGGGAAGTGGGGTTAGGGAGAGGCAGGGTAGGGTAGGGCGGGTAGGGGGCTGAGGGGTGAGGGGTTTTAGCGGGGTGAGGGGAGGGTAGGGGAGGGGAGGGGAGGGGGAGGGCAGGGTAGGGGGGTAGGGGGTGAGGGGAGGGGTAGGGTAGGGGAGGGGGAGGGCAGGGTAGGGTAGGGGGTGAGGGGAGGTGTACGTGGGGGTGGGGGGTGAAAAAAGGGGTAGGGGAGGGGAGGGGTAGGGGGGGGACGGTAGTGAGGGGAGGGGTCAGTGGGTGGGGGATGAGGGGAGGGTGAGGGGAGGGGAGGGGGTGAGGGGAAGGGTCAGTGGGGTGGAGGGTGAGAAGAGGGGTAGGGTAAGGTAGGGGTAGGGGGTAGGCAGTGAGGGTAGGGGAGGGGGGGAGGGGATGGGGTCAGTGGGGTGGAGGGTGAGAAGAGGGGTAGGGTAGGGGGTAGGGGGTAGGCAGTGAGGGTAGGGGTCAGTGGGGGTGGGGTGAGCAAAGGGGTAGGGGAGGGGAGAAGAAGGGGGGGTAGGGTGTGATGGGAAGGGTCAGTGGGGTGGGAGGTGAGGGAAGGGGAAGGGGAAGGGAGAGGTAGAGGGGGGGGGGAGGGTCAGTGGGGTGGGGGGGAGGGGAGGGGAGGGGTAAGGGGGTATGGGGTGAGGGGAGGGGTCACCACAAATTTAGCACTTGAGCTATACTTAGCACTGTAAATAGCACCTTAATACTAGCAATGCATATAGCACCCATTTAGCACTTATGCTATACACAGCAATGCATACAGCACACATTTAGGACTTGAGCTATACATAGCACCTTAATACTAGCAATGCATATAGCACCCATTTAGCACTTTTGTTATGAACAGCAATGCAAAAAGCACACATTTAGCACTTGAGCTATATATAGCATTTCACTAGCAATGCATATAGCACAAATTTAGCACTCAATATATATATACATATATGGAATGTCAACATGATATCATATGATACGGGCAGTCTGACTAGGCTAAAGTTACCATTTACATACAATATCATATGATGCAGTTTGTATGATATCACACCCGCCTTTGGTCAACATCATATAATATGCTGGTCCCTATATATAGTACTTCCAATAACACCTTCACGAAAAAGTGCTGTGTACCTGTCGCTCTGCTTGCTCAGTGGCTTTCCTTGCATCATCACGCTGCCTATGGTTGTTCTCTTGCCATCTGCTCACTACCTGGCTTACAACACCCTCCTGCAGGTCGTGTGTGCGTGAGTGGATTGGTGTGTGGGTGGGTAGGCGGGTAGACAGTTGGGTGGGTGAATGGTGGGTGAATGGTGGGTGGATTAGTGGGTGGGTGGGTGGGTGGGTGAGTGGATGGATGGACTGTTGGGTGGGTGAATAGGTGGGTGGATGGATGGGGGAGAGCTTTCCTTGCATCATCAAGTTGCTTCTGGTTCTTCTCTTGCCACCTGCTCACTACCTGGCTTACAACACCCTCCTGCAGGTCGTGTGTGCGTGGGTGGATTGGTGTGTGGGTGGGTAGACAGTTGGGTAGGTGAAATGGTGTGTGGATCATTATGGATGTAAAATCATTAATGAATTGTAAAAACAGCAATTAAAAGATAACATCCACGTACCTGATGAGATAAACCCTTGGAGGTACCCGACAAGAGATGCAACACAATCTGTATAATCATTAATTGTCAACAGATAAATTAAAACATTAAATCCACGTACCTGAAGGGAGACACCCCACAAGAGCTATAGCACACTCTGTTTGTTTTCATTCACAATCAATTTTAAAACATGAATTAAAATATTGAATTCCCATACCTGATGAGAGACACCCTTGGAGGTTCCCCACAGGAGCTCTAGCACACTCTGTTTTTCAAATCATTAATTAATTGTGAACAAATTAATTATAACAACAAATCCCCATACCTGATGAGAGACATCCTTGGAGGTACCCCACAAATGCTGCAACACACTTCGTTTGATCCAATCATATTTCATATCAGTTCATTGTTATGGACTAGTGCTACATTTCATAAAAACAATTAATTCATTAATTAGTTGATGTAACTAGTTGTATAGATCATAATTAATCAATTAATTGATTTATGTAACTAGTTACCTGATGAGCGACACCCTTGGAGGTACCCCACAAGAGCTGCAGCACACTCCGCTTGATTCCTGCCACTAACGCCAGACGTACATGCTGCACACACCGCGCCTCCACCTCAGCTCCCCACGGCTTCCCCTCGGCGCCGGTGGCTGGCCCCTGCCCAGCCCCCCCCCCTGCACGCTGCCCGCCCCAGCCGACATCATCAGTGGTGGAGCTGGCTAGAAGCTGGCTGCTACGTCTATGGTCCAGCAGGGTCCGGAGTAGGATGGAGAGGGACGGCACCGAACTGCAGTGGTGCATGAGAGTGAAGGTGGAGAGGGTGCCCTCCTCGACTGAGCTGGCGACCTCCTGGGAGGTGAATGGGCCCCTCTTGGTTCCGGAGGTGTAGTAGTACCAGCAGCGTGTGTCTGGGGACACCTGGGGGGTACAGTGAGGTGGGATGGGTTGGGTTTGATTGGGTTGGGGCACTACAGTGGTGCATGAGAGTGAAGGTGGAGAGGGTGCCCTCCTCGACTGAGCTGGCAACCTCCTGGGAGGTGAAGGGGCCCCTCTTGGTGCCGGAGGTGTAGTAGTACCAGCAGCGTGTGTCTGGGGACACCTGGGGGGTGTAGTGAGGTGGGATGGGTTGGGTTGGGTTGGGTTGGGTTGGGTTGGGTTGGGTTGGGTTGGATTGGGTTGGGTCAGGTTGGCTTGGGTCAGGATGGGTCAGGTCAGGTTGGGTTGGGTTGGGTTGGGTTGGGTTGGGTTGGGTTGGGTTGGGTTGGGTAGTGTTGCGTAGTGTTGGGTAGTGTTGGGTAGTGTTGGGTAGTGTTGGGTAGTGTTGGGTAGTGTTGGGTTGGGTTGGGTTGGGTTGGGTTGGGTTGGGTTGGGTTGGGTTGGGTTGGGGCACTGCTGTGGAGCATGAGGGTGAAGGTGGAGTTGGTTGGGTGTGTTGGGAGTTGGTTGGGTGTGTTGGGTTGGAGCACTGCTGTGGTGCATGAGGGTGAAGGTAAAGAAACACAGACACACACACGCACCTACACGCACATCCTCCCCCACCTCACACAAACACCCACCTCTAGTGTTGACAGAAGAGTGGTGAGCTCTTGAGTGTCCACACCCACATCCCCCACCCACCTACACCCACCCACCCTCACACAAACACCCACCTCTAGTGTTGACAGAAGAGTGGTGAGCTCTTGAGTGTTCACACCCACACCTACACCCACATCCCCCACCCACCTCCACCCACCCACCACCACACGAATACACACCTTAAGTGTTGACAGATAAGGGGTTAGCTTCGGAGTACGTAGTGTTGCGTAGTGTTGGGTAGTGTTGGGTAGTGTTGGGTAGTGTTGGGTAGTGTTGGGTAGTGTTGGGTGGTTGGGTTGGGTTGGGTTGGGTTGGGTTGGGTTGGGTTGGGTTGGGTTGGGTTGGGTTGGGTTGGGTTGGGTTGGGGCACTGCTGTGGAGCATGAGGGTGAAGGTGGAGTTGGTTGGGTGTGTTGGGAGTTGGTTGGGTGTGTTGGGTTGGAGCACTGCTGTGGTGCATGAGGGTGAAGGTAAAGAAACACAGACACACACACGCACCTACACGCACATCCTCCCCCACCTCACACAAACACCCTCACACAAACACCCACCTCTAGTGTTGACAGAAGAGTGGTGAGCTCTTGAGTGTCCACACCCACATCCCCCACCCACCTACACCCACCCACCCTCACACAAACACCCACCTCTAGTGTTGACAGAAGAGTGGTGAGCTCTTGAGTGTTCACACCCACACCTACACCCACATCCCCCACCCACCTCCACCCACCCACCACCACACGAATACACACCTTAAGTGTTGACAGATAAGGGGTTAGCTTCGGAGTGCTTACACACGCACCCACACCTTCACCCACATCCCCCACCCACCTCCACCCACCCACCCCCACACGAATACACACCTTTAGTGTTGACAGATAAGGGGTTTGCTTCGGAGTGCTCACACACGCACCCACACCTACACCCACATCCCCCACCCACCTCCACCCACCCACCCCCACACGAATACACACCTTTAGTGTTGACAGATAAGGGGTTAGCTTCGGAGTGTTCACACACGCACCCACACCCACATCCACCCCCAAAACCCACCCTAACACCCCGCCAAAAACACGCATCTTCACTAACATCCCCCCCCCCCCCCCACCCACCCACCACACACACACACACGCACACCAACCCCCACACAAACACCCACCTCTAGTGTTGACAGAAGAGTGGTGAGCTCCTGAGTGGAGGGGGGCGCCACCTTGGCAGCCTGGGTCCGTGACAGAGCTTGTTGCTCCAACAATTCACGCATGGACACCACAATGGACACCGAAAGCGCTCACACACACACACATCACACTAACACCCACCCACATCCACCCTCACCCCCACCACAGCACACCCTTGCCCCCCCCCCCACACACACACACACCACCACCACCACCCACATCCCCCCCTCCCACCCCCCACCCCAAACACTCACATCTACTCTCACATCCCCTCCACCCACACCCACACAAACACCCACCTCTAGTGTTGACAGAAGAGTGGTGAGCTCCTGAGTGGAGGGGGGCACCACCTTGGCAGCCTGGGTCCGTGACAGAGCTTGTTGCTCCAACGATTCACACATGGACACTACAATGGACGCTAGAAAGGGCTGCCCAAGGGGACCGTACACCTGCGCAATTAAAAATGTCAAATGTGTGGGGAAGTTGACACTAGCACTTTTGACTTCGTCAAATGTGTGGGAAAGTGGACGCCTGCACATTTGAAAATGTCAAATGTGTGGGTAAGCGGACGCCTGCACATTTGAAAATGTCAAATGTGTGGGTAAGTGGACACCTGCACATTTGAATATTTCAAATGTATGGGGAAGTGGACATCTGTGCAATTGAAAATGTCAAATGTGTGGGAAAGTGGACATCTGTGGGAATGGAGGAATCTACATGCATATGGAAGCGCGGATGTAGACTCAACCGTATTCAAGACATAGGCACATGAGTTAACATACGCATAGACATAGGCACATGAGTTAACATACGCATAGACATAGGCACATGAGTTAACATACGCATAGACATAGGCACATGAGTTAACATACGCATCAACATAGGCCTAAGCGTACATATCTCATACCAAATATATGTAGGGGACGGCAACTTACATTAGTGTTTGCCAACTAATATTAAATTATATTATTATAGTGTCACAATGATATTAGTTTTTCAAATAAATTCGAAATTCTGGTGAGATGGCTCGTCCGACTAATATTATGTAATATTATGTATTCACTAATATTATATAACATAGCTGACCCCTAAATACATGTTGTACATTCATAAATATAGACTCACACACATACACAAACACGGACACACTTATACACACATACATACATACATACATGCAAACACAGACATACACACACCAGTATATACACATATAAATACATATTTCCATACATGGACGAAACTACCTGCGTGCCCTGCCCCAATCCCTGTTTGCCCATCTTATCCTTCAGGACTGCACATATACATACTAACACATAAATACACATATACACATATATACAAACACATATACACATACATACAAACACATGTATACACATATATACACACATTAATATATACACACATGGACAGACCTACAAGAGTTTCCTGCCCCAAGACCTGTTTGCCCATCTTATCCTTCAGGTCTGCACAAATTCATAATAACACATATATACACATATATACACACATATACATACAAATTTCCATACATGGACTGAACTACCTGTGTTCCCTGCCCCAAGACCTGTTTGCCCATCTTATCCTTCAGGACTGCACATATACACACTTACACATATATAAACACATATATACAAACACATATATACACATACATACAAACACATGCATACACATATATACACACATACATATTTCCACACATGGACAGACCTACCTGTGTTCCCTGCCCCAAGACCTGTGTGCCCATCTTCAGGACTGCAGCTGTGAACAGGGGGCAGGAGGCTGTAGGGGAGGGCATGAATAACCCTTTCACTTCACGAGCTGAGATGGATTGAACCCCGCAGCTGTGTTGACTACCACACTCACACACTTACACGTATACCGGTACACATAGATTTTTTTTAAGACCTACCGAGTACCCGGTTAGAAGACCTCAAACACATAAATATTTACATATACCTGATAAATATGATTTGTTTTCCTTTTTTGAAGACCCACCTGTGTACCCTGTCCCAAGACCTGTTTATCCATCTTGTCTTTCAGGTCTGCCGCTGTGTAGAGGGGGCAGGAGGCTGTAGGGGAAGGCATCAATGACCACTTCACTTCACTTCACAAGCTGAGATGGATTGAACCCCGCAGCTGTGTTGACAACCACGCCCACACACATAAATATATACATGTTTTATTTAATTTTTGAAGACCTACCTGTGCACCCTGCCTCAAGACCTCACTCACATAACTATACATATACCCGATATATATGATTTGTTTTCCTTTTTTTAAGACCTACCTGTGTACCCTGCCCCAAGACCTGTTTATCCATCTTGTCCTTCAGGTCTGCCGCTGTGTAGAGGGGGCAGGAGGCTGTAGGGGAGGGCATCAATGACCACTTTACTTCACGAGCCGAGATGGCTTGGATCATGAAATCAGCAGCCTCGGACAACAGACTAGATTGGTGGATCTAGACATAGGGTAGGGGAGGCGTGAGGAGGGTCAGTAGGCAACTTGCATGGGTGGGCTGTGGGCTGGGTGAGGGGGGCAGGATGGGTTAGGAACTATAAATAATATTATTAAGTCAGCGGTCTTAGACAACAGACTGGATTGGTGGAGCTAGACATAGGGGAGGGGAGGCGTGTGTAGGGACAGTAGGCAGTTTGCATACGTGGGCTGCGGGCTGCGTTTGTACTTCAAGCTGGGTTGGAAATCTAGGTTCGAAAGATGGGTTTGTACTTCAAGCTGGGTTTGGAATATGGGTTTGTACTTCAAGCTGGGTTTGAAAGAGGGTTTGTACTTCACGATAGGTTGAGAAGCTGCCTTTTAAATATGGGTTTCTGCTTCAAGCTGGGTTTGAAAGAGGGTTTGTACTTCAAGCTGTGTCTGAAAGCTGGGTTTGAAAGAGGGTTTGTACTTCACAATGGGTTGAGAAGCTGCCTTTTTTAAAATGAGATTGTACTTCAAGCTGGGTTTGAATGAAGGTTTGTACTTCACGATGGGTAGAAAAGCCTCTGGCAGCCTATATGGTTACCCCTTTTTTACTTTTTTGAACATCAGTAGTTATGGGTTTGTACTTCACGATGGGTAGGAAAGCCTGCGGCAGTCTATCTGGTTACCAACGTTTTTTTTTTCAGCTACCAGCAGCAGCTTCTAGGCAGCTCCCCTGGCTTGCTACCCAGCCAAACCGATAGCAACATAGTGCATTTGGAACCTGTCAGAATCATCTTTCCAGTACTGTTGAAAATTTGGGGTTGAGCCTAATGGCTGGCTCAAGGAGCAGCTTAGAAGCTGCCTAGAAAAGCTGAAAAGAATAACCCTGCTGTTCAACCCTGATCTTTAGTAGCCATGCGCAACAGCCCCAACATCTGCTGCGCGCAGGGTACTACACTTCGCCATTTTGGGTTCAGTGAAAAACACAGATGGGGGTCTTCAAGTTATTTGGTGGCAGTGGCGCAGTGCCTGGCATGTTACTTTGGGTCTCCAGGCCTAGCAGGTTTCATGTTTTTACCTGATTCTCCAAGACAGGCTCCAAAAGCTTTTTAGCGGGTTTCTTTTTTTGCGTGATTCACCAAGACAGGCCCCAAAAGCTTTTTGGCGGGTTTCTTTTCTTTGCGTGGTTCTCCAAGACAGGCCCCAAAAGCTTTTTAGCGGGTTTCTTGTTTTTGCGTGATTCTCCAAGAAAGGCTCCAAAAGCTTTTTAGCGGGTTTCTTTTTTTTGCGTGATTCTCCAAGACAGACCCCAAAAGCTTTTTAGCGGGTTTCTTTTTTTTTCGTGATTCTCCAAGACAGGCCCCAAAAGCTTTTTAGCGGGTTTCTTGTTTTTGCGTGATTCTCCAAGACAGGCCCCAAAGGTTTTTAGCGGGTTTCTTGTTTTTGCGTGATTCTCCAAGACAGCCCCCAAAATCTTTTTAGCGGGTTTCTTGTTTTAGCGTGATTCTCCAAGACAGGCCCCAAAAGCTTTTTAGCGGGTTTCTTGTTTTCTTGATTCACCAAAAAAACGTGATTCATCAAGACTAGTTCCAAAAGCTTACGTGCTAGCGCTTTAGCTGAGCTTGCAATGTGTCGCTTTTGTAGCAGTGTAGCTGAGTTTACACCGTGTAGCTGTGTAGCAGTGTAGCTGAGAATACAAAGTGTAGCCATGTAGCAGTGTAGTTGTGTTTACACAGTATAGCTGTGTAGCAGTGTAGCTGAGCATAAGGTGTAGCAATGTGGCAGTGTAGCTATGTAGCAGTGTAGCTGAGCACACAAGGTGCAGCTATGTGGTAGTGTAGCAGTGGCGCATAGCACGCAGGTTGTGTGAAGGTAGCAGGGCATGCATGGTGTAGCTATGTGGCAGTGTTGCTATGTAGCAGTGTAGCTGAGCACACAAGGTGCAGCTATATGGTAGTGTAGCAGTGTCGCTGTGTAGCAGTGTAGCTGAGCACACAAGATGCAGCTATGTGGTAGTGTAGCTGTGTAGCTATGTAGCAGTGTAACTGAGCACACAAGGTATAGCTATATGGTGGTGAAGCAGTGTCGCTGAGCACACAGTTTGTATGTAGGTAGCAGAGCCATATCAGCTGTTTTGACGATTGGCTCAATGGTTGAGTTCGTTGAATCAGGCAGAAGGTGCGGGGTTCGAATTCCTACAGGTGCACCTTAGTGTTCGCGGTCACTGTCAACCGCCATGGTAGCACTGTCCAGGTAAAGTAGCAGCCTGTTCTCTACTGCCGTAAGACAGGGCTCCCTTTATCCCAAGCTCCACCAGGCGTTATCATTACTGTAGGTAGTAGAGCACACGACACATGCATACTACACATACTAATACACACACTGGGCACTGTCCTACACACCACACTACACACTCCAGTACACACTATACGACATACTAAACTGCCCAACACTGCACTAAACACAGCATTACAATACTATAAACTAAACTACACAACACTAATCAGCAATGCACTACTTTAAATACTGCACTACAGTACAGTACATTGCATTCTAGACTTACTCACTACACACACTGCACATGGACCCCAGACTGCCATACCCACCGCTGACACCTTCTTCTGCAGCTGAGCCTTCACAGCGTCTGCTTTTGTTGCAGCTGAAAGTACAGCCACAAGGACGGGAGCCACATTGGGGATCTTGCTCAGAGCTGCAAACATCGGAACTTTCTGCTGCTCCCCTGCATGAATGACTTTCGTCTGCTCTCGCCCTCGTAGCAGGTCCATCAGCTCCGCCAGCTTGTACGGACCATGAGCCTTGTCCTGCTCATCAAAGTAGTCCCAAAGTTTCTGCTGGAGTGGTGGGGAGGCCTTCAGTTTGTCCAGCTCAGCTGTAGCCTGCTGCAATTTTGTCTTGGCATCCTGCACCCGGGCCTGGATTTCCTCCACCTCGTCTGCGTACTTGCGGGTGAGCTTTAAATTCACATCGCGAGATTTTAAAGCGGCCTCGCGTTGGGCGCCGAGGGAGAGGAGCTTCGTCCCCAAGGATCCGGGCCCAGCAGTCGCAGCTGCTGCAGTAGCTCCTTGCTGCATTGCGATTTCGCTCAGGCAGTGCTGCTCGGTTTTACTTCCCGCAGGGGGAGCAGCATGCGAGAGAGCTAGCAGCTCCGCAGCGGCTTTGCTGGTGGAATGCTGGAATCAGAACATGGGTGGGACTCGCACGCAGTAGAAGCGCATTCATCAGCTCATTCGAAAGAAGTGATGCCGAGATGTAGAAGCAGGGAATTCAGAGAAGTAGAAGGGTGAAGGGATTCGATTTGAGCCAATTGTTGGCAGTTTGCAGATCGTTGAAGTATGAGCAAAGGATGGGACTGCGCAGCAATAACAGGCGAATGCAGACAGGCGCAGATAAAGAAGCTGTTCGCAGCGAGACCAATAAACAAAGCAAGATGGTATGGCTTGGCTTGGAAGCTGAAGCGAACATAGTCCGTTGAAGTCGTTGTTGGCCATCACGTGCCGTACTGTCGAGCCCTATGAGCATAGCTAGTGATCACTTATGTAGTCCAGCAGGGCACCTTGACAATGTAAGCACCTGATCATCATCATAATAGTTAGGTTAGATCTATCAGTGACATACACATGGCATACAGCTCATTTTTCATCTTTAAATGGTTGGAAAAAGGCTTGTCTCGAAAATGGCCTACCCCATGTGACAATGTAACATGTAATTAGCCAAGTAATTTGTAGCATGCAATTTAGATATTACTGTGATAATATTAACCCCTTTGTGGTTGCTCCCATCAGTTGTGCTACCCTTTCCCTTGCATGTGGGGAGGAACATGCTACTTGCTTCTCCTATAAGGTAGGTCCTTTTTTGGAAAATAACTTTGATTATGAAGGTTGAATAGGTTGCCAAGGTAGGATTCCCAATTCCCCTTAAACAACAAAACTTTCAACGATGATGCCATATGCATTAGTACTTCTTTTTTCCTTCATATGTTGAAGGGCCTAGACGGTCTCATTTTCGTCAAAAGGTCCATCCAAAGCAAATTCAGATTATTTCATTATTGTTATCACCACACTTAAAAGCTCTAAGCTTATTGCACACCTTTGTCCAACCATCCTTTGAGATTTCGTTTCCTTTGAGCTTAGGGCTGTTATCAATTTTCCATAACTATTGAGGATTGTTGATTAGTAAGCCATGTAATAGGCATTGTCCATTCCTAGGGTGTTTGCACGTAGTATGTGTTGTAAACGGTGGTATGAACCATTTGACCATCTGACGTAGATAGTCAAATCGTTCATACCACCGCTAACAACATAATGTGACTCCAAGGAAGGCATTGCCCCGAGGTTCCCATAGCATGGGTTTGAACTATGTAATGCTCAAGATTCCCAAGTTAGTGACCACCTCGGCCCTGCCGCACGCGCCATTACTTCAGCCGCCGGTTAGTTGGCGTCATGTCATGTTGCAAGAGGTTGTATGAACGATTCGACCATTTGAATCAGATACAGTGGTATGAGCATGGCAATACATCCCTTACCCCGTTGAGGAAACCTCGTGATTGTCTCCCACCATGAGAATGACCTTTCATATGTGATGAGAAACAAGTGAAGCAACTTGTGAGGGTTTCGGGAATCATGATCTCCAATTTCAACCAAGTTAATGTCATCGCGATATCTAACTTCACTAGTTAGGAACTCACTTCCAGCAAGAGAAGTGACTCGGGTTCATCCCATGTATGTTCCACAAGAAACAATTGAAGCCGTTGCAACTCTCTTCCTCATCTCATCTATGCATGGCCGCATGAGCCTTGCCTCCTCATACATGGTTGAACCCCATTTCTTCTCATTCATTCTCTTACTCATACAATTGTAACTAGTTGTTGTACCATACGACCATTTGGTCAGCTGTGGTGCCGCCGTCATGCACCACAACGTACTGCAACAATAACTATGCTACCAAGTGTGATGACCAAGGACATAATCAGCATCCTCATGATCATCATCAATTTCCATTGCGTCCTCCGCTTCCCGATAATGCTTACCACCAAGGTGTTGATAAGAGCACGTGCACGAGGTTTTGGATTTACCACCATTTGGTTTTTCCTTGGTGACTGACCCTTTGCTTCCAACATGGATCCATTATCACTTTTTGTCAAGTGATGACAGGCCTATTCCTCTAGCTCCTATCCAATTAGAGGCATGAACGCGGACATCCTCAAGATCCTCATCATCGCCAACTCCCTCACCAGTCTTCTTTGTTGCTACCCTGACTTGCATCTTCTCACTCTCCGTAACAGAGCTGGAGCACCAGGCTGTGGTCAAGGGGTGTTGGTATCGTCGACCTTGTCATAGTTGGAGTTGGGGGGAGGGTTCATAGCAGGTGTCGTCACCCTTACTGCTTCATCGGCGCACTCAGCGGTAGGATCGCCAAAGTTAGTAGTGCTTAGTAGAGCGCTACGTTATTAGGTTTCAGCTGTCTCGCTTGCTTCAGACCCTTCCGTGCGTTCCTTCGTGACAGAATCTTTGTCACAGTCATCATCATTGCTGGGCTTTGTTTCGCGTTGTGCTGGGTTGTGATTTACGCAGCGGCCACCTCGGCCTGCATTGCATCCACAGCTGCAACGTCCGCCACGATCACCGTTGTCATCACTACCACCCTGGATACCCTGGTCAACAAGGTCGCCCCAATCGGGTTTGGCTTCGGCTTTGGCTTTGAGCTTGCGGCGACACCCGAGACAGATCCTGCGGCTGCGCTTGTAGGCTCAGTTCTTGAATATGAAGCATGGGGTCCCGATGATCCCACCTTGGGGCCTGCGCCCTCGTGGGAGACAGAAGGGCCCGCATTCACGTCTACGGGATTTGAGGTAGGAATTCGTGGAGGAAATAGCACTGAGGGAGAACAAAAATAAAGAATGGAGCGGCGGTACTTACTACTCAGCAGTACGAAAGCAGTCTGAGTGGACTAAAAAGCTGCTTGGGAACTGCGGTGGCACAGCAGGCGAATCTGCCCGAGTATATTCGGCGACTGCCAGGGCAAAAAAGAGAAGGAAAGCTAAACTGAGCAATGAAATAGTAGTAGTACGGATCTCCAGAAGATGCTTGACAAATTGGCCGCGTACACTAAAGAGAAGGGGCCCAAAGTTAATCAGCTTATGTTGTGGTTAAAACCCTAACCTGTGTGATGAACAGTATTACGGTACTTTCATCTAAAGAATGAAGTCTGGATAAGGTTTCGGATTTAAATACCTGGGTGTGGTATTCAATGAGAAGGGATGCATGGGACATGCTTCTGAATACGCAGCTTTACCTTATTCGCCGAGATCAAGCGTGTTACAGATATGGTTGAAGAGTCTGCAGCTTAAGATCGACCACACGCCGTGCTTTTGCTGTTTCAGTCCTTTGCCCTCTCAGCTAGAATGCATGGCTCAAAAATATGGAGCACTGGTCACATTCAACACCTTATTGATGCTACCAGCAGAGACCAAGTAGCATCAACTGATATTCATACGAGACATCCTGGATGTATGAAGCGTCTTCTATGAGTGAAGCGACAAGCTGTGCTCCATGACATTTCTTTGAGAGAAGCAGTTCAATTCCCACTTCATTAGTACTGGCTGAAATCAGTGATTAAATTATGGAACTCCATTGTGCAATACTGTGATGGTATCCATTTAATGATGAGGGATTTTGCCCTTGCTGATCTCAATATGGCCATGAACTGGAAAGACTGTTGGAGCAAGGATGTGTCTGATTCCCTAGAGATGCTGTACTCCTTGGAAGGTTTCCAGGATGAATCTCTGGCCATCAATTTCCATGAAGTTTGGGACCTTGGAAACTTAACCCAGTTAACTCGAACAATGTGGGGAAGGACCTTTTCTCCGACCATATTTCCTCTTATTACTGCACCAAGTCATCAGGTACACGCCCTAGAGATGAAAGCTCTGAATCACAAGGAAGGACGAATGCTGTGTATAATACTGTGATGCCCTCGTCATGGGATGAGAGTGGTAAACCTGAGATGCCAGTTCGGCCAACCCAACCAACCCAAACCTAAGATGCCAGTTCGACCAACCCAACCAACCCAAACCTAAGATGCCAACCCAACCAACCCAAACCTAAGATGCCAGTTCGACCAAACCAACGAACCCAAACCTAAGATGCCAACCCAACCAACCCAACCAACCCAAACCTAAGATGCCAGTTCGACCAACCCAACCAACCCAAACTTAAGATGCCAACCCAACCAACCCAAACCTAAGATGCCAGTTCGACCAACCCAACCAACCCAAACCTAAGATGCCAACCCATCCAACCCAACCAACCCAAACCTAAGATGCCAGTTCGACCAACCCAACCAACCCAAACCTAAGATGCCAACCCAACCAACCCAACCAACCCAAACCTAAGATGTCAGTTCGACCAACCCAACCAACCCAAACCTAAGATGCCAACCCAACCAACCCAAACCTAAGATGCCAGTTCGACCAACCCAACCAACCGAAACCTAAGATGCCAACCCAACCAAACAAACCCTAAGATGCCAGTTCGACCAACCAACCCAATCAACCCAATTACCCAAACCTGAGATGCCTACATATCTCATCAGAGACCTACCTCACAAAGTGGTTCGTAATCTGGCTAGATTCGGAACTTCCTCCCACTGTGATTCTGGAACCGTTCAAGATGACATACTTATATACTGGTAGCACGTACACACCACATACATGCTGGTAACACAGACACACCACATACATGCTGGTAGCACATACATGCTGGTAGCACATACGCACCACATACATGCTGGTAGCACCTACACACCACATACATGCTGGTAGCACAGACACACCACATACGTGCTGGTAGCGCAGACATGCTGGTAGCACATACGCACCACATACATGCTGGTAGCACATACATGCTGGTAGCACATACGCACCACATACATGCTGGTAGCACATACGCACCACATACATGCTGGTAGCACATACACACCACATACATGCTGGTAGCACATACACACCACATACATGCTGGTAGCACATACACACCACATACATGCTGGTAGCACATACACACCACATACATGCTGGTAGCACAGACACACCACATACGTGCTGGTAGCACAGACATGCTGGTAGCACATACGCACCACATACATGCTGGTAGCACAGACATGCTGGTAGCACATACGCACCACATACATGCTGGTAGCACATACATGCTGGTAGCACATACACACCACATGCATGCTGGTAGCACATACACACCACATACATGCTGGTAGCACACACACCACATGCATGCTGGTAGCACAGACACACCACATACATGCTGGTAGCACACACACCACATGCATGCTGGTAGCACAGACACACCACATGCATGCTGGTAGCACAGACACACCACATACATGCTGGTAGCACACACACCACATGCATGCTGGTAGCACATACACACCACATACATGCTGGTAGCACATACGCACCACATACATGCTGGTAGCACATACGCACCACATACATGCTGGTAACACATACACACCACATACATGCTGGTAGCACATACATGCTGGTAGCACATACGCACCACATACATGCTGGTAGCACATACACACCACATACATGCTGGTAGCACATACATGCTGGTAACACAGACACACCACATACGTGCTGGTAGCACAGACATGCTGGTAGCACATACGCACCACATACATGCTGGTAGCATATACATGCTAGTAGCCGTATGCATGATGCTTGGGTTCAGTCACTCCAGCCACCAGACATGCCATCTTGTCCTCCCCAGTCTTGCATGCTTGCATGAGCCCCCAAAGTCAACAATCAAAAACCCAAGCCCATCGCCCTACCCCCCACCCTCAACGCCCCCCCCCCCCCCCCCCACACCCCCCCCCCCCCTCCTTCCCTCAACCACGAACACCGAACAACAACCCTAACCCGACCACACACACACACTCACACTGTTTGTAGCGATGGCCGCACAACCCAACCTCCCCACCAAAGGGCTACGCTCTGCTCCTGCGCAACCATATGGGTAAATGGGTTGGGTAGGGTTGGGTTGGGACAAACCCAACCCAACCCAAACATCAGCCCAGCTGATGCAAATACATGCACTTGCATCATTTTGTACTATTCGGCAAACCCGGGGTCTGACACAGACACACCACCAGTCAGTCTTGCATGCTTGCTGGAGCCCAGCCACCTAAGGGCTGCGCTCTGCTCCTGCTCAGCCAGCTCATGGACATACATGCATTTTTACCCTTTTGAACTATTTGGCGAACCCGGGGTCTGACACAGACACGCCACCAGTCAGTCTTGCATGCTTGCTGGAGCCCAGCCACCTAAGGGCTCGCTCCTGCGCGCCCAACAGATGCACACACATGCCCTTTTACCATTTTGTACTATTTGGCCAACCCGGCGTCTGACACAGACACGCCACCAGTCAGTCTTGCATGCTTGCTGGAGCCCAGCCACCTAAGGGCTCTGCTCCTGCGCGCCCAACAGATGCACACACATGCACTTGTACCATTTTGTACTATTTGGCGAACCCGGGGTCTGACACAGACACACCACCAGTCAGTCTTGCATGCTTGCTTGAGCCCACCTAAGGGCTGCGCTCTGCTCCTGCTCAGCCAGCTCATGGACATACATGCATTTTTACCATTTTGTACTATTTGGCGAACCCGGGGTCTGACACAGACACACCACCAGTCAGTCTTGCATGCTTGCTGGGGCTCACCGAAGGCCCCCACCAGCCTAGCCTACCCACCCCCCACCAGCCCAGCTTACCCACCCCCCTGCCATTAACCCCCTCACCAGCCCAGCCTAACCACCAGTCAGTCTTGCATGCATGCTTCAGCCCACCGAAGGGCTGCGCTCTGCTCCTGCTCAGCCAGCTGATGCACACACATGCCCTTTTACCATTTTGTACTACTTGGCGAACCCGGGACCAGACACAAGCTCACCACCAGTCAGTCTTGCATGCTTGCTGGAGCCCAGCCACCTAAGGGCTCTGCTCCTGCGCGCCCAACAGATGCACACACATGCACTTGTACCATTTTGTTCATAACCAGTCAGTCTTGCATGCTTGCTTGAGCCCACCTAAGGGCTGCGCTCTGCTCCTGCTCATCCAGCTCATGGATGTACATGCGGCTTGCAGACCTGCGCATGGTCCAACCCACACTGCCACAGCCCTCCCCAAAGCTGACCTCCGTGAGCCTGGTGAAGGGAGGGTGGAGTGGGGACGTGAGGTGGTGGGTGGATAGGGGTGGGGGCCCGGGTGGGGGATGGGGGTGGGGGATGGGGGAGTGAGCCTTGCGAGGGGTGGGTGGAGTGGGGTGGGGGTGGGGGGCCCGGGTGGGGGATGGGGTTGGGGGATGGGGGAGTGAGCCTGGTGAGGCGAGTGTGGAATGGGGTGGTGGGTGGAGTGTGGGTGGGGGTGGGGGAGTGAGCCTGGTGGGGGGAGTGCAGAGTGGGGGGGTGGGTGGAGTGAAGGGGGATGGGGGAGTGAGCCTGGTTAGGGGATTGTGGAGTGGGGTGGGGGTGCGGGTTGGGGGATGGGGGAGTGAGCCTGGTGAGGGGAGTGTGGAGTGGGGTGGTGGGTGGAGTGGGGGAGGGGGAGGGGAGAGTGAGCCTAGTGAGGGGTGGGTGGAGTGGGGGGATGGGTGGAGTGTGTGTGTGGGGGGGGGGAGGAGAGAGTGAGCCTGGTGAGGGGTAGGTGGAGTGGGGGGATGGTGGGTGGAGTGGGGCGGGATGGGGGAGTGAGCCTGGTGAGGGGAGTGTGGAGTGGGCGGGTGGTGGGTGGAGCGGGGTGTTGGGTGGAGTGGGGCAGGATGGGACAGTGGGCCTGGTGAGGGGATGGTGGAGTGGGCACTCCCCCAGGTCTAAAATTGTAACGAGAAAACTGCAATTAACAGATTTGCAGCACACCTCCTTCAATTAAGCCTCCAAATTGTAGTGAGATCATTGCAATTAGCAGATATGCAGCTCATACTATAAGGTTGGAGAGCACATGTTGGTGCAGGGGCGGCCATCCCTAGTAAGGGGTGCAAGGGTGACATGGTGTCCACCTCACCTAGTATGGGGTGCAAGGGTGACATGGTTTCCACCTCACTTATACACAAGCCAGCAAGGAACAGCATGCTAAACACTAAACCGTAAAAAATAAATCGTAAATGCTAGGCAGATCTGCAGCACACCTAGTCAAGGTTGAGATCACATGCTGGTGCAGGGGCGGCCATCTCACTAATAGACAAGCCAGCAAGAGACAGTATACAAAACACTAAATCGTAAATACTAAACCGTAAATACTAAAATCACCAGTTTGTAAACACTCAATGGTAAACACTAAACTGTAAAAACTAGGCAGACTGGGAGCTTACCTAGTAAGGGGTGAGAGCGCATCCTGGTGCAGGGGTGGCCATCTCACTAGTAGACAAGCCAGCAAGAAACAGTATACAAAACACTAAATCGTAAATACTAAACCGTAAATACTAAACCGTAAATACTAAACCGTAAATACTAAACCGTAAATACTAAACCGTAAATACTAAAATCACTAGTCCGTAAACACTCAATGGTAAACACTAAACTGTAAATACTAGGCAGACTGGCAGCTCACCTAGTAAGGGGTGCAAGGGTGACATGGCGTCCACCTCACCTAGTAAGGGGTGCAAGGTGCAAGGGTGCCATGGCGTCCACCTCACTAGTAGACTTGCCAGGACTTCCAAAAGCAAGAGAAGGCTGTGGCAGACAAGTATACTAAAAACTAAACCGTACATATTACACCGCAAATACTAGGCAGATCAGCAGCTCATCACTTAGTTAGGGTTGAGAGCGGATGCTGGTGCACGGGTGTCATGGCGTCCACAGCACAGATAGACTTGCCAGGACTTCCAAAAGCAAGAGAAGGCCGTGGCAGACAAGCCAGCAAGAAACAGTAAACTGGACACTAAACCGCACGTATTACACCGCAAATGCTAGGCAGATCAGCAGCTCATCGCCAAGTTAGGGTTGAGAGCGGTTGCTGGTGCAAGGGTGTCATGGCGTCCACAGCACAGATAGACTTGCCAGGACTTGCAAAAGCAAGAGAAGGCCGTGGCAGACAAGCCAGCAAGAAACAGTAGACTGGACACTAAACCGCACGTATTACACCGCAAATACTAGGCAGATCAGCAGCTCATCGCCTGGTTAGGGTTGAGAGCGGATGCTGGTGCACGGGTGTCATGGCGTCCACAGCACAGATAGACTTGCCAGGACTTGCAAAAGCAAGAGAAGGCCGTGGCAGACAAGCCAGCAAGAAACAGTAAACTGGACACTAAACCGCACGTATTACACCGCAAATACTAGGCAGATCAGCAGCTCATCGCCAAGTTAGGGTTGAGAGCGGATGCTGGTGCACGGGTGTCATGGCGTCCACAGCACAGATAGACTTGCCAGGACTTGCAAAAGCAAGAGAAGGCCGTGGCAGACAAGCCAGCAAGAAACAGTAAACTGGACACTAAACCGCACGTATTACACCGCAAATACTAGGCAGATCAGCAGCTCATCACTTAGTTAGGGTTGAGAGCGGATGCTGGTGCACGGGTGTCATGGCGTCCACAGCACAGATAGACTTGCCAGGACTTGCAAAAGCAAGAAAAGGCAGTGGCAGACAAGCCAGCAAGAGACAGTCTACTAAACAATGAACCATAAACACTAAACTGTAAATATTTGGCAGATCTGCAGCTCGCCTAGTCAAGGTTGAGAGCACATGCTGGTGCAGGGACAGCCACTCCACTAATAGACTTGCCAGCAAGAAACAGTATGCTAAACACCAAGCTGTACAAATTAAACCGTAAACACTAAACCGTAAACACTAAAAACACTAAACGGTAAACACTAAACCGTAAACACTAAAAGCATTAAACGGTAAACACTAAACCGTAAACACTAAAAACACTAAACGGTAAACATTAAACCGTAAACACTAAAAACACTAAACGGTAAACATTAAACCGTAAACACTAAAAACACTAAACGGTAAACACTAAACCGTAAACACTAAAAACACTAAACGGTAAACATTAAACCGTAAACACTAAAAACACTAAATGGTAAACACTATACCTTAAACACTGAACCGTAAACACTAAAACCACTAAACAGTAAACACTAAACCGTAAACACTAAAAACACTAAACGGTAACCACTTTACCGTTAACACTAAACGGTAAACAGTATACCGTAAATACTAGGCAGATATGCAGCTCACCTAGTAAGGGTTGAGAGCGCGTCCAGGTGCAAGGGTGTCATGGCGTCCACGGCACAGCGGTTATAAGCCGAGTTCCGGGCTCCAAAACTAAGGTTTCGGAGGCATGGGAGGTTTCGGAGCGTGTGTTGTGTAAGCACCCGGCAGTCTATGTGCCACGCTAAGGGTTCGACGCAGCTGAAGTACTCTGCCGCATTCAGGCAGTACACATTGGCAGCAGGCCCAGGCGCATGGAGTTCCAGAGCCTCCAGAGTGGCAGCACAGTAGCTGCTGAGCAGCTTCCCCTCTACTGCGGTCAACCTTTCATATGCACCTGCAGCAGAGCAGCTGGTGGGCAGCTTCCCCTCTACTCCGGTCAACCTTTCATATGCACCTGCAGCAGAGCAGCTGCTGCGCAGCTTCCCCTCTACTGCAGTCAACCTTTCATATGCACCTACAGCACAGCCAGGTCCCCAGAGCGTGGCGCTACCCTCGCCAGCATCAGCACTAGCACCGGCATTAGCACCAGAATCAGCAGCAGCATTAGCACTAGCACCCTCACTAGTTCCAGCATCAGCACCTTCAATAACACCAGCATGAGCACCAGCAGCGCCTGCACCCTTACAACCCTTACCCAGCCCAAGCCTGCCTACGCCTACACCCCCAATCTCATCAGCACCACCGTCACCATCACCACCATTGACCCCAGGCTTTCTCTCGCTCCCTCCCGCGCCCCCTCCCGCACCACCCTCACCAGCACCACCATCTAGCCCAGGCATTCCATCACCCACAACCTCACCACCACCCTCACCATCCAACCCAGCCTTTCCCAAGCCTATCTGCTGACCGAAGGTTCCATCACCCCCACCACCCTCACCATCCAACCCAGCCTTTCCCATCTCCGCACGGACACCCTCGCCCCCACCACCACCACCATCATCCAACCCAGCCTTTCCCATCTCCTTTCCCATCGCCTCCCCCATCTGCTGCTCGAAAGCCGCCAGGGCCGCGGGAGCACCCTCACCCCCACCACCCTCACCATCTAACCCAGCCCTTCCCATCGCCTCTCCCATCTGCTGCTCGAAAGCCACTAGGACCGCGGGAGCACCCTCACCCCCACCACCCTCACCATCTAACCCAGCCCTTCCCATCGCCTCTCCCATCTGCTCCTCGAAAGCCGCCAGGGCCGCGGGAGCACCCTCACCCCCACCACCCTCACCATCTAACCCAGCCCTTCCCATCGCCTCTCCCATCTGCTCCTCGAAAGCCGCCAGGGCCGCGGGAGCACAGCGCACGAACGCTGGAGTGAACGCCAGTCGAGTGAGCCTCCCCCCTCTCAGCAGAGCCTGGCCACACTCCAACAGCCCCCTACCAACGGCCTGCTCCTGGACGTAGCCCTCCGGGGTAACCAAGGGGTTGTAGTCACCAGCAAGGAGGGCGAGGGAGCGGAGTTTGAGAGCAGGGGGGGGCTGCTTTGATGGTGGCAGGGGGCGGAAGGTGGCAGCACACTGCCCGACGGGATCTGAAGAGGGTGGAGGTGCAGGGAGGGCGTGTGTGTGTGTGTGTGTGGGGGGGGGGGGGGGGGGGGGGGGGGGGAGTTGGTTGCTTGCTTGTGTTGGGGTGAGGGAGGAGGGAGGATGTGTAGGGGATAGTTGGTGGCGTGGTTCTGGTGGGGTGGGGTGGGGCGGTGGCACAGCGCCTGACTGGAGGCGAACAGGGTGAGGGCGGAGGGAGGATGGGTGTGGAGGAGTTGGTGACGTGGTCTTGGTGCTGCTGTGATGGTGGCAGGGGGCAGAAGGTGGTGGTACACTGCCCGACTGGATTTGAGAGGGTGAATTGGCAGGGGTGGGGGGGGGCTGCTTGGATGGTGGTAGGGTGGGCAGGGGTGGGGGGGGCTGCGTTGATGGGGGGTAGCAGGGTGGCAGGGTTGGGGGGGGGGCCTGCTTGATGGTAGCGGGGTGGCAGGGGGGGGGGGCTCGGCTTTGATGGTGGTGAGCGGTGGCAGCGGGTGGGGGGGGCTGCGTTGATGTAGCAGAGGGGTGGAGGGGGGGGGGGGGCTGCGTGATGGTAGAGGGTGGCAGGGGATGGGGGGGTGTTGCTTTGGATGTTAGAAGGGTGCAGGGGTTGGGGGGGGCTGACTTGATGGTAGCAGGGTGGCAGGGGGTGGGGGGGGCGGCTTTGATGTGTAGGGTGGAAGGGGGTGGGGGGGGCTGCGTTGATGGTGATAGGGTGGCAGGGGTGGGGGGGGCTGCTTTGATGGTGGTAGGGTGGCAGGGGGGGGGGGGGCTGCGTGTGATGGTGGTTAGGGTGGCAGGGGTGGGGGGGGCTGCTTTGATGGTAGGCAAAGGGTGGCAGGGGTGGGGGGGCTGCTTTGATGGTAGGCAGGGGCAGGGGTGGGGGGGGCTCTTTGAATGGTGGTAGGGTTGGCATGGGTGGGGGGGGCTGAGCTTTGATGGTGGTAGGGTGGGCAGGGGGGGGTAGTATTAAGGAAGATTGTGGAGGCGGCATGATTTGATGGTGGTAGGGTGGCAGGGGTGGGGGGGGCTGCTATGATGGTGGCAGGGTGCAGGGGTGGGGGGGGGCTGCTTTGATGGTAGCAGGGTTGGCAGGGATGGCAGGTTTCCGTGTGTGTGTGTGGGGGGGGGAAAAGGGGGGGGGGGGGGCATTAGATGGTGGGCAGGGTGGACGGGGTGGCAGGGGGTTGTGTGTGCGGGGGGGCCTTTCTGTATGGTGGTAGTGGTGGCAAGGGGTTGGCACAGAGGGTGCGTGGTGTGGGGGGGAGGGGCTGCTATGATGGTGGCAGGGTCGGCAGGGGGGAGCGGTGGGGGGATGGGGGTTGGGGGTTGGGGGGGGGGGGGGGGGGGGGGGGCTGCTATGATGGTGGCAGGGTGGCAGGGGTGGCAGGTTGGGGGGGTTGGGTTGGGTTGGGGGGGGGGCTGCTATGATGGTTGGCAGGGTGGCAGGGGTGGCAGGTGGGGGGGTTGGGGTTGGGGTTTGGGGGGGGGGCTGCTATGATGGTGGCAGGGTGGCAGGGGTGGCAGGTGGGGGGGATGGGGTTGGGGGTTGGGGGGGGGGGCTGCTATGATAGTGGCAGGGTGGCAGGGTGGCAGGTTGGGGGGTTTGGGTTGGGTTGGGGGGGGGGCTGCTATGATGGTGGCAGGGTGGCAGGGGTGGCAGGTGGGGGGGTTGGGGTTGGGTTGGGGGGGGGGCTGCTATGATGGTGGCAGGGTGGCAGGGGTGGCAGGTGGGGGGGTTGGGGTTGGGGTTGGGGGGGGGCTGCTATGATGGGGCAGGTAGGCAGGGGTGGCAGGTTGGGGGGGTTGGGGTTGGAGGGGGGGGGCTTAGATGGTGGCAGGGTGGCAGGGGTGCGTGCAAGAGAAGGTCTGCTTTGATGGTGGCAGGGGGGCATGGGTGGCAGGGGGTGGGGGGTGGGGGGGTCTGCATTGATGGTGGTAGGGGGACAGGGGGGGTCTGCATTGATGGGGGGAGGGGGGCAGGGGGGGGGGGGGGCTGCTGCTTAGATGGTGGCAGGGGGGCGCTGCTTAGATGGTGGCAGGGGGGGGGACTGCTTAGATGGTGGCAGGGGGGCGCTGCTTAGATGGTGGCAGGGGGGCGCTGCTTAGATGGTGGCAGGGTGGGGCTGCTTAGATGGTGGCAGGGGGGAGCTGCTTAGATGGGGGCAGGGGGGCGCTGCTTAGATGGGGGCAGGGGGCGCTGCTTAGATGGGGCAGGGGGGAGCTGCTTAGATGGGGGCAGGGGGGGCGCTGCTTAGATGGGAGCATGGGGGCGCTGCTTAGATGGGGGCAGGGGGGAGCTGCTTAGATGGTGGCAGGGGGGCGCTGTTTAGATGGTGGCAGGGGGGCGCTGCTTAGATGGTGGCAGGGGGGCGCTGCTTAGATGGTGGCAGGGTGGGGCTGCTTAGATGGGGGCAGGGGGGAGCTGCTTAGATGGGGGCAGGGGGCGCTGCTTAGATGGGGGCAGGGGGCGCTGCTTAGATGGGGGCAGGGGGGGAGCTGCTTAGATGGGGGCAGGGGGGGCGCTGCTTAGATGGGAGCAGGGGGCGCTGCTTAGATGGGGGCAGGGGGGAGCTGCTTAGATGGTGGCAGGGGGGCGCTGTTTAGATGGTGGCAGGGGGGCGCTGCTTAGATGTGGCAGGGGGGGGGCCTGCTTAGATGGTGGCAGGGGGGAGCTGCTTAGATGGTGGCAGGGGGGAGCTGCTTAGATGGGGGCAGGGGGGAGCTGCTTAGATGGGGGCAGGGGGGCGCTGCTTAGATGGGGGCAGGGGGGGCGCTGCTTAGATGGGGGCAGGGGGGCGCTGCTTAGATGGGGGCAGGGGGGCGCTGCTTAGATGGGGCAGGGGGGCGCTGCTTAGATGGGGCGGGGGAGCTGCTTAGATGGTGGCAGGGGGGCGCTGCTTAGATGGTGGCAGGGTGGGGCTGCTTAGATGGTGGCAGGGTGGGGCTGCTTAGATGGGGGCAGGGGGGAGCTGCTTAGATGGGGGCAGGGGGGGCGCTGCTTAGATGGGGGCAGGGGGGGCGCTGCTTAGATGGGGGCAGGGGGGAGCTGCTTAGATGGGGGCAGGGGGGCGCTGCTTAGATGGGGGCATGGGGGCGCTGCTTAGATGGGGGCAGGGGGGAGCTGCTTAGATGGTGGCAGGGGGGCGCTGCTTAGATGGGGGCAGGGTGGGGCTGCTTTGATGGTGGCAGGTTGGGGCTGCTTTGATGGTGGCAGATGCCCCACCATCGGCCCCTACTACCCTCAAACCCTGGACTACTATAACTCCCCCATGCACAATAACCCCCCCCCCCACACACACCAACACACACACACCAACACACACACACGCACAAGCACACCTGCGGCTGAGTCCTTTGGGCGGAACCGCTCCAAGTACAAGGGGTCTGCGCCCAACACCTCCAATCAGGCAAGCCCTGGAGGGAGGGCGTGCAGTGGCAGGCTGACAGCCGTGAGGGTGAGGGAGAAACAAGATATCCCCCCCCACACACACACGCACTCACCCACACCAACACCGCCATTCACGAACAATAACAAACCAACCATCCCACCCGCCCCCCGCACACCCACACACCACCACCACCGACCAATTACACAACCACCCACACACCTGCGACTGCGTGCTCTCCTTTGGACCGAAACCGCTCCGCCCCGAAGTACAAGGGGTCTGCGCCCGACACCTCCAGGGAGGTCAGCCCTGGGGGGAGGGCATACAACGGCAGGCTGGCAGCCGTGATTGACAGGTGCTCGAGCTGAGGCAGGGCCCATAACCAGTGGAGGGAGGAGAGGTTGGCGGTGAGTCCAACTCGATCGGCGGCAAAACCGATGAGGTCTAGACGCTGGAGGGAAGCGCCGATGCCATGGGGGGTATTAGAAGGGAGTCCTGCAATGTCAGCAGTACGTGGTGTCTTGTTTTGCCTTGTTTGGTTTCTTTGGTTTGCTGTGTGTCCGTGTGTGTGACTGAGCGCGTGTGTGTGTGCAAAACCTAGTTCTAATCGTTGGAGGGATGCGCCGATACCAGGCTGGACAACTGGATCTGAAGAGGGTGAGGGTGAACGGGGGTGGGAGGGGGGAGGAATTTGCTTGCTTGTGGCAGGTGGGCTTGGTGTGATTTGGGTGGTGAGAGGTGGGATGGGACAGGGCCCATAAGCATGTGTGAGTGTCTGCCCGTGCGTGTGTATGTGTGTGACTGAGCGCATGCATGTGTGTGTGTGTGAGAGAGCGAGATGTGCTCGAGCTGAGGCAGGGCCCATAGCCAGTGGAGGGAGGAGAGGTTGGCGGTGAGTCCAACTCGATCGGCGGCAAAACCGATGAGGTCCAGACGCTGGAGGGAAGCGCCGATACCAGGGGGGGTACCAGGGGAATGGAGTCCTGCAATGTCAGCAGTATGTGGTGTCTTGTTTTGCCTTGTTTGGTTTCTTTGGTTTGCTGTGTGTCCGTGTGTGTGACTGAGCGCGTGTGTGTGTGTCTGTGTCTGTGTGTGTGTGTTCGTGTGACTGAGCGCGTGTGTGTGTGTGTGGTTGAGCGCGTGCACGTGTGTGAGTTGCTCCAGCTGGGGCATGGCCCATAACCATTGGGGGGAGGAGAGGTTGGCGGTGAGTTCGACTCGATCGGCGGCAAAACCGATGAGGTCCAGACGCTGGAGGGACGCGCCGATACCAGGGGGGATACCAGGCGAATGGAGTCCTGCAATGTCAGCAGTACGTGGTGTCTTGATTTGCCTTGTTTGGTTTCTTTGGTTTGCTGTGTGGCCGTGTGTATGACTGAGCGCGTGTGTGTGTGTGTGTGTGTCTGTGTGTGTGTCTGTCTGTGTGTGTGTGTTCGTGTGACTGAGCGCGTGTGTGTGTGTGTGGTTGAGCGCGTGCATGTGTGTGAGGTGCTCCAGCTGGGGCATGGCCCATAACCATTGGGGGGAGGAGAGGTTGGCGGTGAGTCCAACTCGATCGGCGGCAAAACCGATGAGGTCCAGACGCTGGAGGGACGCGCCGATATCAGGGGGGGTACCAGGGTAAGGGAGTCCTGCAATGTCAGCAGTGCGGGTATCTTGTTTTGCCTTGTTTGGCTTCTTCGGTTTGCTGTGTGTTCGTGTGTGTGTGACTGAGCGCGTGCATGGGGGGTACCAGGGAAAGGAAGTCCTGGAACATCAGTGCGGGTATCTTGTTTTGCCTTGTTTGGTGTCTTTGGTTTGCTGTATGTTCGTGTGTGTGTGACTGAGTGCGTGCATGGGGGTACCAGGGAAAGGAAGTCCTGGAACATCAGTGCGGGTATCTTGTTTTGCCTTGTTTGGTGTCTTTGGTTTGCTGTGTGTTCGTGTGTGTGTGACTGAGCGCGTGCATGGGGGGTACCAGGGTAAGGGAGTCCTGCAATGTCAGCAGTGCGGGTATCTTGTTTTGCCTTGTTTGGTGTCTTTGGTTTGCTGTGTGTTCGTGTGTGTGTGACTGAGTGCGTGCATGGGGGGTACCAGGGAAAGGAAGTCCTGGAACATCAGTGCGGGTATCTTGTTTTGCCTTGTTTGGTGTCTTTGGTCTGCTGTGTCTTCGTGTGTGTGTGACTGAGTGCGTGCATGGGGGGTACCAGGGAAAGGAAGTCCTGGAACATCAGTGCGGGTATCTTGTTTTGCCTTGTTTGGCTTCTTCGGTTTGCTGTGTGTTTGTGTGTGTGTGACTGAGCGCGTGCATGGGGGGTACCAGGGGAAGGGAGTCCTGGAACATCAGTGCGGGTATCTTGTTTTGCCTTGTTTGGCGTCTTTGGTTTGCTGTGTGTTCGTGTGTGTGTGACTGAGTGCGTGCATGGGGGGTACCAGGGAAAGGAAGTCCTGGAACATCAGTGCGGGTATCTTGTTTTGCCTTGTTTGGTGTCTTTGGTTTGCTGTGTGTTCGTGTGTGTGTGACTGAGTGCGTGCATGGGGGGTACCAGGGAAAGGAAGTCCTGGAACATCAGTGCGGGTATCTTGTTTTGCCTTGTTTGGTTTGCTGTCTGGCGTGCATGTGTGCGTGTGTGTGACTGAGTGCGTGCATAGGGGGTACCAGGGGAAGGGAGTCCAGGAATAGCAGTGTGGGTTATCTTGTCTTGCCTTGTTTGGTTTCTTCGGTTTGCTGTGTGTTCGTGTGTGTGTGACTGAGTGCGTGCATGGGGGGTACCAGGGAAAGGAAGTCCTGGAACATCAGTGCGGGTATCTTGTTTTGCCTTGTTTGGTTTGCTGTGCGTGCGTGCATGTGTGCGTGTGTGTGACTGAGTGCGTGCATAGGGGGTACCAGGGGAAGGGAGTCCAGGAATAGCAGTGTGGGTTATCTTGTCTTGCCTTGTTTGGTTTCTTCGGTTTGCTGTGTGTTCGTGTGTGTGTGACTGAGTGCGTGCATGGGGGGTACCAGGGAAAGGGAGTCCTGCAACAGCAGTGGGTGGTGTCTTGTTTTGCCTTGTTTGGTTTGCTGTGCGTGCGTGCATGCGTGCGTGTGTGTGACTGAGTGCGTGCATGGGGGGTACCAGGGAAAGGGAGTCCTGGAACAACAGTGCGGGTATCTTGTTTTGCCTTGTTTGGCTTGCTGTGCGTGCGTGCATGTGTGCGTGTGTGTGACTGAGTGCATGCATAGGGGGTACTAGGGGAAGGGAGTCCTGCAACAGCAGTGGGTGGTGTCTTGTTTTGCCTTGTTTGATTTGCTGTGCGGGTGTGTGTGTGTGTGAGCTACTCCAGATACCAGGGAAGGTACCAGGGAAGGGAGTCTTGCAATAGCAGTGGGTGGTATCTTGTTTTGCCTTGTTTGGAATGCCGTGCATGCGTGTGTGTGAGTGACTGAGTGCGTGCGCTGTGTGTGTTGGACTGAGGGAGGAAAGGAAAGTCCAACTCGATCGGCGGCAAAACCTATGAGTTCTAGACGTTAGGGAGAAGCGCCGATACCAGGGGAAGGGAGTCTTGCAACAGCAGTGGGTGGTGTCTTGTTTTGCCTTGTTTGGTTTGTTGTGCGTGCGTGTGTGTGAGGTACTCCAGGTACCAGGGAAGGTACCAGGGGAAGGGAGTCTTGCAACTGCAGTGGATGGTATCTTGTTTTATTTGCTGTGTGTTTATGTGAGTATGTATGTGTGTCTTTATGTCTGTGTGTGTATGTGTGTATTTATGTGTGAGTGTGTGTGCGCGTGCGTGTACGTGTGTGTATATGTGCATATTGTGTATGTGATTGCGTGTGTGCATGAGCACGTGCCTTGGCGTGTCTTTGTCTAAGGGTGTGTGTGTGTTAGTGTGAGCACATTACTTCACTGTATGCACACCAAACACTATTATAATTTACTATAATTTTTCCGATGGCGTTTTGGCTTGGCATCGGAAAAACACTATTATAATTTAGTTAGTGTGAGCACATTACTTCACTGTATGCACACCAAACACTATTATAAAATACAAATAAAATAAAAGATTATAAACTAAAATAAACACAATATTATAAAAACCAAATAAAATAAAAGATTGTAAACTAAAAATCAACACAATTTTATGAAAGACAAACAAATACAATATCATATAATACAAAACAATAATATATTATGAAAGACGAACAAATACAATATCATATAATACAAAACAATAATATATTATGAAAGACAAACAAATGCAATATTATATAATACAAAACAATAATATATTATGAAAGACGAACAAATACAATATCATATAATACAAAACAATAATATACTATGAAAGACGAACAAATACAACATCATATAATACAAAACAATAATATATTATGAAAGACAAACAGATGCAATATTATATAACACAAATCAATACAGCTTTATATAATGCGATAAAATACAAGCCCCACCTAGTCCAGACCCAGCTCCCAGATAAGTGTCAGTGCTACCTGACAGCAGGCAAAGCAGCAAGCAATACAAGCAAGCAATACAAGCCCCACCTAGTCCAGACCCAGATCCCAGACAAGTGTCAGTGCTACCAGAGAGCAAGTCAAGCAGCAAGCCCGGTGGTGGGCATGCCTCTGCCATGATCTTCATTACCTTCGTGTGGATGGTGGTGGTGATGTTGTTGTAGTTGTTGTTGTTGTTGTTGGTGGTGATGGTGGTGGTGGGCATGCCTCTTCCATGATCTTCATCACCTTTGTGTGGATGGTGGTGGTGATGTTGTTGTAGTTGTTGTTGTTGTTGTTGGTGGTGATGGTGTTGGTGGGCATGCCTCTGCCATGATCTTCATTACCTTCGTGTGGATGGTGGTGGAGATGTTGTTGCAGTTGTTGTTGTTGGTGTTGGTGGTGGTGGTGGTGGTGGGCATGCCTCTGCCATGATCTTCATCACCTTAGTGTGGATGGTGGTGGTGATGTTGTTGTAGTTGTTGTTGTTGTTGTTGGTGGTGGTGGTGGTGATGGTGGTGGTGGGCATGCCTCTGCCATGATCTTCGTCACCTTCAGGTGGATGGTGGTGGTGATGTTGTTGTAGTTGGTGTTGGTGGTGATGGTGGTGATGATGGTGGTGGGCATGCCTCTGCCATGATCTTCATCACCTTTGTGTGGATGGTGGTGGTGATGTTGTTGTAGTTGGTGTTGGTGGTGGTGGTGGTGATGATGGTGGTGGGCATGCCTCTGCCATGATCTTCATCACCTTTGTGTGGATGGTGGTGGTGATGTTGTTGTAGTTGGTGTTGGTGGTGGTGGTGGTGATGGTGTTGGTGGGCATGCCTCTGCCATGATCTTCATCACCTTTGTGTGGATGGTGGTGGTGATGTTGTTGTAGTTGGTGTTGGCGGTGGTGGTGGTGATGATGGTGGTGGGCATGCCTCTGCCATGATCTTCATCACCTTTGTGTGGATGGTGGTGGTGATGTTGTTGTAGTTGTTGTTGTTGTTGGTGGTGGTGGTGGTGGTGATGGTGGTGGTGGGCATGCCTCTTCCATGATCTTCGTCACCTTCAGGTGGATGGTGGTGGTGGTGGTGGTGGTGGTGGTGGTGGTAGTAATGATGGTGGTGGTGGTGATGATGGTGGTGGCTATGATGGTGGTGGATGTGGTGGTGGTGATGATGGTGGTGGTCGTGGTGAGCCTAGTTCCCCTAATCCCTTATCCCGCCCTCTCCCACCAGCACCACCCGGCCACCACCCTCCAGAAGCCCACCCTCCACAACACACCCACTGTCACGCACTACATCACACACATGCATACGATCACACACAAACAAGCTTCACATTAAACTGGGTGAGTGAGGCTAGATGCAAAACGTTCACCAGGCTGTCAGTGTTATCGGTCACAGGGTACCCCCCCCCCCCCCCCCCCCCCCCCCCCTCCCCTCCCCTCCCCCTACCCACCCACCCTCACCCACTGCACCACAAACACACATGCATACAATCACACACAAACAAGTGTCACCTCCAACTGGTTGAGTGAGGCTAGATGTAAAAGGTTTGACAGGCTGCCTGTGTCATCGGTCACAGGGTACACACACACACACACACACCACCCACCACACACACACCTCTCCCCCCCACCACACACACCACACGCATATGCACACATACCTTCAACTGCGTGAGTGAGGCTAGATGTGAAAGGTTTGCCAGGCTGTCAGTGTCATCGGACACACTCATGAGGTGGAGGCTGGTCACGCCACCCGAGCTGCTGAGTGAGGCCAAGCCACCTGCGTCGCATCCCCCACTGTGGGCAAGTGACTTGAGAGAGGGGCAGTGGACTACCTGCAGTGGTGGGGTGAGGGTGAGGGTGTGGGTGGGTGGGTGTGGGTGTGGGTGAGGGTGCTGAGCGTGAGGGTGTGGGTGCTGATGTTGTGGTGTGGGTGGGAGTGAGGTTGAGGGTGTGGGTGTTGGGGTTGAGGGTGTGGGTGTTGGGGTTGAGGGTGTGGGTGTGGGGGTGTGGGTGTTGGTGTGGTGATGGTTGGGTGGGGTTGGTGTGTGGTGGTGTGAGGGTGTGTGGGCAAGAGACTTGAGAGAGGGGCAGTGGACTACCTACAGTGGTGGGGTGGGGATGTTGAGGGTGAGGGTGTAGGTGTTGAGGTTGTGGTGAGGGTGGGAGTGAGGTTGTATGGGGGTGTTGAGAGTGAGGGTGTGGGTGTTGAGGTTGTGGTGAGGGTGGGAGTGAGGTTGTATGGGGGTGTTGAGAGTGAGGGTGTGTGGTGTGAGGTGTGGTGGAGGGTGGATTGAGGTTGAGGGGGTGGGTGCGGGTGTTGAGGGTGAGGGTGTTGAGGGTGAGGGTGTTGAGGGTGAGGGTGTTGAGTTGAGAGAGGGGCAGTTGACTATCTGCAATGGTGGGGTGCATGATCATATATGTTGTTTATGATGAAATATGTGGGGAAAGGTGGTGGTGTGTGTGCGTGTGGGGGTGTGGGGGGGTGGGAAGTGTGGGGGGGTGGGGGGGCTAGGTTGAGGGGTGGTGTTGAGGGTGAGAGGGGGGGGGGGGGGGGGGGGGGGGGGGGGAGGTTTGGGGGGGGAGGTTGGGGGGGGGATTGTTAGGGGAGGTTGTGGTGATGTGAGTGCGGTGAGGGTATGAGGGTTGTGGGTGTGGCAAGGTTGAGGGTGTTGAGGTTGTGGTGAGTGTACAAACATTACACACAGAGAAAAAAACGCAACACACAGAGAAACATAAACACACCTTGTGTTTCGACACCCAAAACATGGTATCCACGGAGATGCTAAATGGGCTAGCAAGCTCAGCTCCACAGGCGCGGATTGCAAGAGCAAGGCGAACCACAGCACATAACACCCACAATAATTACCCCACATCAAACACAGCACCTTACAACACACATTCCTCCACACAAACACAGCATCATACACACAACCGCACATCAAAAACAAACAGACAACACATTACCTCCACACTCAAACCAGCAAGACACATACAGCACCACATTGCACTCCCACACTAAAAAACAACAAAGACATACCCACTCATTACCCAACACGTCAAACACAGCACAGTACACACACATACCCACCACGTCACAACCATCAGCACATACACACTCACACATACACTCCACACTCAAACACTAGCACATGCACAACACATTACCTACACTCAAACACAGCACATACAAACACCTTACCTCCACACTCAAACACAGCACATCACACACATTACCTCCACACCACTCAACACACGCAATATCACACACATGACCTCCACATCAAAAAACAGCACATACACACACATACCTCACACTCAACCAGACATACACCGCACATTACCCCCACACAAACACAGACACATGACACACACATTACCTCACACTCAAAACACAGCACATACACCACACTTCCTCCACACTCAAACACAGCACAACACAACACATTACCACTCACACTCAACAAACACAGCACATACACACAACATTACCTCCACACCAAAAACACAGACATACACACAATTACCTCCACACTCAAACAGCAGCTACATCACACACATTACCTCCACACTCAAACAAGCACATACACACCACATTAACCTCCACACTCAACACACAGCACTACACACACATTCACCTCCAAAAGAAAACACAGACATACACACACACCTCAACCAACACAGCACATACACACACATTACCTCCACACTCAAACACAGCACATACACACACACATTAACTAAACACGCACACTCCAACACAGCCACCAAAACACACATCAAAATGACCTCCACTCAAAACACAGCACATACACACACATACACTCCACACTCAAAACACACAGCACAACAAACACATTACCTCCACACTCACAACGGCCACCACACCCATACACACCAACATTACCTCCACCACTCAACCAACAGCACATCTACCACACACATTAACTACACAAGCCAAAAACACAGACAACACACACAGACCCCACACCAAAACAGCACATACACCCACATATCCCACACTCAAACACGACACAGACACACCCAACTCGCCACAACGACAAACACAGCACTACACCAATGACATTACCTCCACACAAACACAGCAACAACACACACTTACCTTCACATCCAAAACACAGCACATTACACACACATTACCTCCACATTCAAACACAGCACATACACACACATTACCTCCACACTCAAACACAGCACATACACACACATTACCTCCACACTCAAACACAGCACATACACACACATTACCTCCACACTCAAACACAGCACATACACACACATTACCTCCACACTCAAACACAGCACATACACACACATTACCTCCACACTCAAACACAGCACACACACACAGTACCTCCACACTCAAACACAGCACATCAAACACAGTACTCACACTCAACACAGCACTACACACAATTACCTCCACACTCAAACACAGCACCTACACACACATTGACCTCCAACCTCAAACACAGCACATACACACACATTACCTCCACACTCAAACACAGCACATACACACACATTACCTCCACACTCAAACACAGCACATACACACACATTACCTCCACACTCAAACACAGCACATACACACACATTACCTCCACACTCAAACACAGCACATACACACACATTACCTCCACACTCAAACACAGCACATACACACACATTACCTCCACACTCAAACACAGCACATACACACACATTACCTCCACACTCAAACACAGGCAAACACCACACACATTACCTTCAACACTCAAAACAGCACATACACACACATTACTCAACCAAACACAGCACATACAACACATTACCTCCACACTCAAAACACAGCAATATCCACACACATTACCTCCACACTCAAACACAGCACATTACACACACATTACCTCCACACTCAAACCACAGCACATAACACACACACGAACCTTCCACACTCAAAACACAGCCCACACACATTACCTCCACACTCAAAAACAGCACATAAACACAATTACCTCCACACTCAAAACACAGACAGTCACATTTACGCACACACATGACCTCCACACTCGCAACACAAGCACTAAACACACACATTACCTCCACACTCAAACACAGCACATACACACACATTACCTCCACACTCAAACACAGCAACAATACACACACATGAGCCATCCACACTCAAGACCCATTCTTGCACAATATAGCACAAACGTTGCACCTCCACCCTCCCCCCCCCCGACTCCATACCTACTAGCAAATACACACACATTACCTCCACACTCAA